>PVJH01001010.1:0-241224 GCA_004026705.1 Nesogale talazaci | reverse complement strand
GCAGCCATGGGTCTGCCTGCAATATGCTCTTTGTATCTCTGCTTTGTCCTGAAGAAGCTCCTTTGCTCACTGGCAAATGTGCACAAATTAGTTAGTGTTTAAACTTAGGACAAAGAGACTGCCTGGCTACAAAATGGGCATTTTAAGTCAGAGCATTCTAGGACTAGTGAATACTGTGGTTCCTGATACCATGATACTTATGAACTATAAGTCAGTAAGCAAAATGATCTCTGAGTGTAGCAAATTCTTAGAAGAAAACAAAGCAGCAGAGGAGACTTTTGAAAGTGCAGATGGTTAACTCACTCAGGTGCTGGAAAAAGAGTTAGAGGTTCGAGTCCACTCAGATGCACTGGACAATCTACTCCCCACATTATTAACCAATAAGCTATTAGCCCGAGCAGGATCCAGCACTCCCTGAAAGTCAGAATAAACTCAGAGTATTGGAAGAGCAGAATGAAAAGTTGGATCACTCACGAAATGGAGGGGAGGTGCATAGTAAGAATTGATATAAAAAATATTGTTTAAGCAGCTGGTAGATCCGTGGTATGTTTTTCAAATATTATCCCTCAAATAAGGAGGTCAAGGACCAGAGAGAGATATCCTGCTGGCAGAGAAGAGTGGTTGTGAAGAGCTGTTGCAAACGAAAGAGTTGTTGTTTAACTCTTTATGGCATTGCTTAACTATTTGCCTCCCTAATGAACCCAAAAGGATTAGTATTGTCTGTGAGCTCTCTGTGGCCCTTGCCACAAGTGAATGGTCTCAGCAAAGAAGTTGCATGCTGTGAGAAGGTTAGGTAGCGTCAGAATAAGGTACAGAAGGAAAAGGGGTGGAGCCTGGTCTGACTTCTGCCTGGTGGTGATTTTTTTGGATTGGCATGGAATTGGACTTGTCATCTCTAAAATGTAGCTCAAGTTCGGATATGGTCTTCAGGCCATTTTCTTGGGGGGTGGGGGGAGATGGGTGTCAGATCAGTGGTTGGGTAGATGCTACCAAGGATGATCATTTTTCTTTATAAATTCTGAAAAATCCACTTGTTCCCTTTTGGCTTTTGAGTGGGTATGGTTATAACACATACGATCTGGACATAGAATTCCTCTCTTCAGTTGCTCACCCATTTATGACATGAATCATTAAGACCCACTTAGCACTCAATTCTGTGATTATAATAGCCTTGTTACATACATGCTCCTTAGTATTGCTGGTGAATATTTTTCCAGTAGAATCCATCTTATTTTCAATAAACAAACATTATCTAATACATCATCCCCTTATTTAACATCTTATATTGAAATTAAAGCATGAGAAGCAAAACAAAAAGTGAAAAAAGTCTTGAATTACATTCCAAATAAAATGTGTATGATCCAACATCTCTTTAGATGTCTATAAATTTATAATGATTATTAAAAACCTATTTAAATTTTGATCAGATGATTGGGGGGGCTCATGCAACAATCCATGCATATGTACATCAATTGCATCAAGCACATTTGTACATATGTTGCCATAATAATTTTCAAAACATTTTCTTTCTATTTGAACCTTTGGTATCAGCTCTTCATTTCCCCCCCTCTCTTTCTCACCCACCTTCCCCCATGAACCCTTGATAATGTACAATTTTTTTATGTCTTATACCAACCGCTGCTTCCCTTCACCCACTTTTCTGTTGTTCATCCAACTGGAAGGGGGGGGGAGTTTAATGCCCTGATCATTGTGATCTGCTTTCCCCCAACTCCACCCTACCCTCCTGGTATCCCTATTCTCATTATTCGACCTGAGGGGTTTTCTGTCCTAAATTCCCTGTTTCCAGCTCTGATCTCTACCAGTGCCCATGCTCTGGTCTAGCCAGATTTATAAGGTAGATTGAGTTCATGATAGTGAGGGGAAGAAGTATTAAAAGCTAGAGGAGAGTGATATGTTTCATCAATGCTATATTGTACCTTGACTGAATTGTCTCTTTCTTGTGACTTTTCTGTGAGGGGATGTTCAATTGTCGACAGATAGCCTTTGGAGCTTCACTCTGCCCTCCCCCTTTTTTGCATCAATATGAATGCTTGTTCTGTGCATTTGATGTCTGATATCTGATCCCAGGAATACCTCATGATCACACAGGCTGGTAGACTTTGTTGCTTCTCAGCTAGATGACTGCTTACTTATTTTCAAGTTTTTAAGATGCCAGATGCTATATCTTTCGATAGCTGGACACCATCAGCTTTCTTCACCACATTTGTTTATGCATCCATCTTGTCTTCAGTGATGATTATGTTAGGAAGCTAAGCATCACAGAATGACAGGTTATTAGAACAAAGTGTTCTTTTGTTGAGGGAGTACTTGAGAAAAGGTCCAATGTCTGCTGTTATCTTAATACTTAGCATATAAATATATGTACATACATAGAACTATTTCCTTATCTGTATATATAAAGATGTTTACATATATGCATATTTATACCTCCATAAACCTCCTTTGCCTCCTACTTTTCCCCTCTATTTCCTTTTGCTTTCCTCTTGTCCCACTATCATTTGGCAGTCATTAATTCCTCTTGACTACATTGCACTTGACCAAGCTGTAGCAGGTATCTTATACCCTCCTTGCCATTAATTTTAGATCAAGCATTATTCCCTTGTCTCTGGGTTTGTTGACATTCCCCTTTCTTTCCCCTGTCTATGTCTCCATGTCCCCCAAAAACAACTGGTCCTTTTGTTTTCTCCTTGGGACTGTTTTTCCTGCCTGTCTATTGTAGATAAACTTAGAAGCAATAACAAACACCAAAACAAAGCAAAATACAAGGGGGCTTCAAAATCTTTGATAAAATGAAATTGAAGCATAAGGTTAATGTCCTTGTATTTTTGAAATGCCCTTATGCTAATTATTTAGTGATAAGAAGGAGATATTGTGTATTCTCACATGACATCCATTTCTCACATGAAATCATTCACTATGTTTTAGTTATGAATTATTGGATATGGCCTTTTGTTTAACTATAGCACATTTTCTACAATCATGGAACATAGGTCATGCAGCATCCCCCAAAGAAATCATGTCTAAATCTCCAGAATTTGTCATAGCAACCACTCTCACCACACACCCAACCCATTGCTGCTACATTTATTCTGACCCCTGCAGACCCTGAAGAATAGAACAGAATGTCCCACATGGCTTCCAAGACTATAATCTTTACAGAAGAAGACAGCCACATGGTGCCTCCTGATCCACTATGTCAAAAGACATCCTCTGAACTTTGTAAATGCAACCTTATTTCGTAAAACTGTCTTCACATTTGTGATTAAATCCAGAGTATTGAGACACAGTGATTAGTCTGGATTGTTTTCTAAGTTCACTCTCCTTGAGTTAATTATGACTCATAGCGACTCTAGAAACTTATTAGAACTCCCCCTTTGAGTTTGCAAAGCTGTAAGTATTACAGGAGCAGAAGCCTTCTCTTTCTCCTTCAGAGCAGCTGCTGGGGAGTTCAATGGCCTGGCACTATAGTCAGCAGCCCAGTTTACACCAGGGCTCCTAGATTATCCAGGTGGCCCTAAATGTAATTTAACATATGAGAGAAAAAAAGGTAATATGCATATGCTGAAATAAGTTTAAAGGCACATCATGTAAAAAGAAGGCTATAAGTACAGTATAGTTGCCAAGGCATTCTAGAAACTACTGGAAATTTTAAAGACAAGGAATTGATTTTCTCTTAGAGGCTGCAGGTAGAAATCCAGCCCCATATCAACACCATGATTTTAGCTCACTGATAATGATTGTGGACTTACGTCCTCTAAGACAGGATAAGTAAAGGTCTGTTGTTTTAATCTATTCAGTTTTGTAGTAATTTGGTACAGAAACTATATAAGACATCTTAGAAGTATTTGCCATGAGCAGAGGGCTCTGTGGTGCCCCGCCTAGAGGCAGACACAGAGTCCTGGCAAACAGAAAGGTGAGGAGTACCAAAGAGGAATTGTCTCTTCTGATCTCTCTCTCTCTCTCTCTCTCTCTCTCTCTCTCTCTCTCTCTGGCACCCTGGTTATGTTACAAGCTGGACTGTAATCACTTGGTAGGAGTTACAGAGGCTTGGGTAGCAGCGGCATAGTCAGAAATTTTACTTCACCATAGGGAACTGAAGTTTCTTAATAAGGTTCTTCTACCCCTGCCTCTGAAGGAGCCTTGGAGGTGTAGTAGGGCTGCAATCTACGTGGTTAGCAGTTGAAACTCAGTAGCAGCTCTGTGGAAGAAAGCCTGGGCTTCCTATGCAGGTGATTACAGTCTCTGAAACCCAGAAGGGGTCGCTATGAGTCAGCACTGACTAGATAGCAGTAAATGCCTCCTGTTATAATTACAGAAGTAAGCTGTAATTCTCCCCAAATGATTGTGTGGGGCTGTGCAAATAGGTCATGCTAAGTAGGAGATGACTGCACTTCAGCTGTCATTTCCTGTGTGTAAAAAGATACCTTACAGAAGATGGAACAGAGTGACTCCCCAGGAATAGCAAGGCAGAAGGGCCACCAAAAAGCAAACTGCTGAAAATAGCAGATTCCAGGGCCAGAGATGCTAGAGGCAGTGGCAGGGAAACCATGGGATAAAGCCAAACTGATGGGCCAAGACAAGAGACCAGAAGAAGAGGACGGTGAGACAGAGCAGAGGAGGCAGACCCATACTGTGAAGCTGTGCAGAACAGCCGTGGGTGGGCTCTTTGTAGCGACCATGTGGCTGAGAAGCTAAAGACCAGAGAGTCTTGGGCACTGCCTGAGAAGAGACCCCGCCATGAAGAAATGACCACATTCTCAAGGTTTTCCTACCCTCTCTTGTGGTGAGCTTACATTCCCTGTGGCTATGGCAATGAATTATCAACCACTGCGGAGCAATAGAACACAATGGTGGGAACAGTGGTGTCATAATTGGGTTATTGAAGAATGAAGGACAAGGATATTGCAGAGCTTCACCTGGGAACCTTCAAGCTCGGTCTCTTGTAGAGTTGAGCATTCCATAACCTTTGTGTAGCCAGGGGTCCTACATGACCTCTGTGCCTCTTACCCAATGAGCCAGTGAGTATTTTCAAGCAGAACTTCTGAATTTTTAGAAGAGATTTTCTTCTGGCAAGTATTTGCCTGTTCTTTGAACCTACTTTTATAGCATGTGATCCTTTTGTGAAGTCTCTAATTTGATAAGACTTACTCCTTGTTAGCAAGGAGCAGTAAAAGAAATGGGAAGTGCCATTTTCTCCTGTGTGTGCACTTGCTTAAGCCCAGGATGCTTCTCTCCACATCTGTTCTTGTTCCTATTCCATTATCATCTGGTACCTAAAGCTTTCTGAATGGGTAGGCGTGCGGTCCTAAGAGTATCAAAGGGTACGTTGAAGAAAATAGCAAGTCATAGTACCAGTACCTATGATTAGATAATAATAAATCAGTAATAGTACAAAATTGTGTAAGAAAGAAATTTGGTGACAGAGATTAGTTCCATTTGATGGAAACAGAGCTAATGTGTACTTTTCCAAAATGCAAAGCATTTCTGTCACGTAGATGTAAAGTCATATATACCATATCATAGTTGCATTTGAGGTTTGGTAAAACCTCATTGTTTCGTGGCTGACATGGGTCCATTTGCCAGGGATTGTTTTGGAATATGTACCAAACACATATGTGTTCCCAATCCCCTGTGATGTGTCCACCTGCTCTTAACATAACTGCCCTCTTTGTGGTGGGTCCTCATACAACTTCTCTTACTTTGGGAATTACTTTTTCAGACTAGTGCAAACAATTTTTCCTTGCAGTGAAACATAATTCATTTATATCTGTGTGGGCAAGGATAATTTGCATTGCTTTCAAGTAAGAATTATTTACATGGTCATCTGTTTTCTACCAGTGAGCCCTCATGTCTAGAAAGCTATAAAATAGCTTAGACAATAAAAATTAAAAGGCCAGATGATAAAAAGCCAAGTTACCTACACAGGGCTACCTAAAGAACAGCCACATTTTGTGGGAAATCTACCTAGTATCTCTTGAATAAATAGTCTGTAGAAATACCAAATCATTGTACTGCCACTTCTGTTAGATCTTGGTCTGACACTCATTGCTATTACAATTCATAGCCTGTAGGTGTAGGTGACTGAATGTGCTGACTCATGCTGTTAGTTACAACCAACCCAATGATAAGAAACTTGTGGTTCGTTCCTAATACTACTATTGGAAAAGGATTTTCTATACCTCAAAGTGCTGTCTGCAATAAGATTCTTCATTTATATCTGTGTGGGTATTGTAGGCTTAAAAAGAATGCAGTGGGTAGCATGTTCATATCCAATCTGACTTTAACAATCAGCTAGGTGGCCCTGAGATGGTTACTTAAACTTTCGGTCCTTCATCTTTAAAATGGATATGCACTCAGGAGATTAGATAATGCATATGAAATTCAACAGAATATTAAAAACAGATCGTGTTATTCACTATTGCTATTCATCTCTTACTGCTACTCTTACTAGTTTAATACATACATGTTATATTCTATGGTGCTTGGAATTATTCGTTCATATTTAATTCATGGAATTAGTTGCAGAATACAACTGGTTTAAGCCAAGTAATTGAAACACATTTGTCTTATTAAAAATAAGATGTCAGTCTCTTCCAAAACACTCTAAGTTGTATTATAAACAAACAATGAAATAGCAAAATTCCTCAAATAAATTTGGACTTCAGCAATGGAGCTGTCAAACCCATGCTTTGAAGGCACTCATAAACAACCAGCAATTTTAAGAAGTTTGTTGAAAACCATACTTGATCTTGTTCTACCATAAACACTTAAAGAAAGCACTCCCTCTGCCTGAGGCACAGTAAATAAAAGATAGCTGTAAAATGTGTTATCGAAATTCCTAGAATACCAGAGGAAGAATGGTAGTTAAAGGAAATAGGCTTATGATGTTTTAGTTTTGACTTCTAAAAGTGCTCCTTTAATCTGTCTCCTAGTACCCACATCAAGGGTGATAAACATTGACCAAGAGGGAAAAGAGATATCTAAAATATTAAAGCTATTGAAACATTCTATTGTGAATGTCTCATTGCATGAAATTGATTCCAAACTCATATTGAGCATAAAGGATAGAGTAACACTGATCCCACAGACTTTCCAAAGGTATAAATTTTGCAAAAACAGACTCCCACACTTTTCTCCCATAGAGAAATGGATAGGTATGAATCACAAACCTTTAGGTTAGTGGCTGAGCGCTCTGACTCATGAAGTACTAAGGATCGTTTTGACATGAAATGTGTTATTTCAAATTATTCATGATCTGGTTTCTCATTCTTAGCTGAAATCCTAATTTAGTACTGCTTCTTGTCTCCTTGGTTCATTCATTTTTTTCACATGTGTTAATATAATAAGACTGGCAAAATACCTCTTTTTCATATTTTTTACATGTCACCCATGCAGAGAATTTTCTGAATTAAAATGTTGATATTGATCCTTCTCTGACATTAAGTGCACTTTACTTTTTTTACATTAAGTGCACTTTAAAAGCATTTCCCCCCTTTTTTTTGTTAATATTCTTTATATCCTCCTCAACTACCCTTAACTTGAATGTGTAAATTTGCCATTGAATCCATGGTGTTAAACAGAGAATTTGTATTTTAATGGAAGCTGATAATAAACAAAAAAAGGGGGGGCCAAGTCACACAAATGTATTTTTATATGCCTTGATATACATTTTAAAATCCAATTTACTATGGATCCCAATATTAATAACTCCCTTGCTGAAGAAATAGCATAGGCGGGTCACATAAGACTTCCTATGGCTTCAGTGGGAAGGAGAATTGAACTCCACACCAGTGCTAGGGCTGGTGGCCACAGATGAGAGATGGCTCCACTCTCCATCTGGCTTTACCTCATTCAGATAAATCGTTCTTCCCATGGCACTCCATATGTAATGCTGGGTTCAATCATTACTGCCACAAAGCACTCAGCCACAAAGAACTCAGAGACACTTGGCAATATAAGGATTTATTGAAGAGCTATAAGGTTCCAGCTCTTGTGTCTGTAGTGTCTCTTCCCAGACATGGTGGAAGACATACCTGTCTTCCCTTGGGCCTCTCAGTCTGTGGCCTCTACTTCTGTAGGCTGAAAGCCCATCAGGGGCTCTCCCTCGAGAACGAGGAGCTGCTTCTGCACTCTGGTTCAGGATCGATCACAAGCACAGTTCCTTTGCCCTCTTTTGTGATCTTTGCATGACCTGGCCTCTGCTCCCTCAGTCATCTCAGACAGGATTCTTGAACACATCCACTGAGGGTCCTTGGATGATTGTAGCATTTCCCCTCTTTATGATGTTCAGATGGCCCACCTATGCTCAGGAATGGCGAAACTGACTGATTCCCTGAATTCGAGTTTCACGAGCTGCATGCGCAGGGCCCACGCCGTCATTTGGTGAAAGGTACAAAGATGTGAAAGGAAAAGCCGTACCCGGCCATTCACTCACCACACTGGCCTTGGAGATCGGTCCTGCATTGTTGTCTTCTTTTCACCGGATTCCTCATATGAAGTACATGCCCTTCCGGGGTGCATGCTCATGAATTCGGCGCGTATGTCCCACAAACTGAAAGCACCACTCCGAGGTGCTTGAAAAAAGGCCCGATGGTCTATTTTGGGGGGTGGGGGGTGGTGGTCAACCAACAAAGCCACTGAGGTTCACATTCTCTACCACACAGCAGACCCGCTTGAATCAATACACACAGTGGCGGCAACTGCTAGAACTCATCCTAAAAGGAATGGGGGCGCTCATGGTGAAACTCATGTGTGCAGTCTGCAGGGGACAGGGAAGAATGACTTCTCAAAAGCGGTATCTGGTCTCATCTGATTTTACGATACAAGAACAATAACAACAAAAACGGTTTCGGTTTTACTATATAGTTCACCTCGACTCTTCTTTTCAACCCTGAAAAAATTCACATGGCAGAGCACTTTTGTACATGCGAATAACTTTGAGGAGGGAAAGGGAAGTTAGCGCACGGCCAGCTCTGGAAAGTTATGGGCCTGGGTACGTACACGACCAAAAATGGCCACGTCAGGGGACACGGAAAAAACCACGTGAAAAAATGGCCACACGTCCACAGAGTCCAAAGAGGAGTTGGAGGACTGAAAAATAGAGATCATGTGCATGTGTGTCCAGGCGCACACAAGAGCAATCCCGCCCTCGAACCTGAAAGAGAGCACTGGAAAGCTAGAGGGGCCCTCATTCGGTGCTCTTAATGCCCACTTTGGGTGGAGTAGGGGCCGTGTTTGAGTGTGTTGGCTAGTCTTAGTGGCTTAGCTCAGGGACATGTGTGACTTCATGTCACTGGTGTCTACTGTGTGCACCCAGGAAGGCTGATCTTCCCCTGGACACAAAGTGTGGATATCAGAGGAGATTTCGAGATTGGCTCTTACATGTGGATTAGCTGAAGGAAACTGAAGAAAAAAACTCTGTGAACGAGCTGAACTAAAGAATGCAAAAGGCAGCTAAGGACAACAAAGTACTTTAGTAAAAGATGTGAGGTGCTGACGCAGAAAAACCACAGAGGAACACAGACAGCGTTTCTCAGTCTGTGAGGGCTGAATCAAAACATCCAAAGCTTTGGTTAAAATATTCAATGGGCAATCTATTGAACAATGATGGAAGCCTCACAGGATATGGCAGGAAGAGACAGAGTCGCTGAACTAAAACGAACCAAAGAACCGATCAGTGTTCAGACATGCCAGAAGAAAGCTCAGGTTATAAAGGGAGAAAGCTAGTGGGCACTGAAGGCCTTGCTGAACAGCAGACATTTTGGGATCCATGGGAACCGATTGAAATCTTTCCTCAGCCAAATGTGTAGACGCGACATGGGAAGTGCTTACTTGTCAATGCCAAGGACTTTGAAAAACAGCTCTCTTGCTAACTGACTGGGAGCTTTAGGTTCATATAGCTGTCCATTTTAAAGGAAAGGAACCCAACAGAAGATGGACATTCTTGAATGATGTCCTTAATAACAGGCATGAGTAAAATTTTGCTGAGAAAAAAAATTAGACATATTTAATACATGTGATATATGTAAATATATCATATAATGTATAAACATCTATTTAATACAACTGTATATTATATTTAACAGTATATATATATATATATATATTATACCAGTATGCAGGCAAAGAGCTTCCTGAAATTCAAGCAGAATCAGGAGCCAGGACTATGATTACTAATGTCAAATAGATTTTGGCTGGACAGCCGAGAATACTAGGAAAATATTTACTTGTAATATACACACTCATACATTTATATGCATAGGCATTCAACTGTGCAGTTCATTATAACTTGTAGATAGCATTATGAAGAAAGGGAATTATGAGCGTAACTGCACTCATGTAGAATGCAGAGAGAGCCTGTATAGTGATAGAGTCCATGAGCTATCTATAACTCCTTCAATATGATCATCTTAAAACCACTTCAACAGAGGAGACATCCCCTCACCGTAACTAGGGTGAGTTATTCAAGATGTGGAGAGAGGGAAGTCATTCAGTTGCTGCCAGGCAAACTGTGCTAAGATGACCACCAATCAGTAGACACTCAGACCAGAGATAAGTGACCCTGACCTGAAATTCAGTTAAAGATGTGGAGTAGGGCAGCATATATGTCTTGGAAAGAAACAAGAGAGGAGCAACCTCTCATAGGGGAAAATCCTGCTTAACAATACTTACATAGAGCCCAAGGGGAAAATAGACCTGGTACTATGTGCCGTTTTTCTGTCTTTCTTATTTTTATTGGGAGCTTTTATATCTCTTAACACAATCCTTACATTCATCCAGTGTGTCAAGTACATTTGTCCATGTGCCACTATCATCATTTTCAAAGCATTCTCTTCCCACTTGAGCCCCTGACGTCAGCTCCCCATTTCTTCCCCCCCTTTCCCACCCACTCTCCCTCACAAACCCTTGAGAAGTTATAGATTATTATTTTCATATCTTACATCATCCTCTGTTGCCCCTTACCCACTTTTCCATTACTCATCAATTACAGATTGATACCTGTGATTGATTCCCTCTAACTCCCTCCTAATCCTCCTGGTAGCTCTACTCTCATTACTGGACCTGGGGGGTTTATCTATCCTGGATTCACTGTGTTGCAAGGGCTCTTATCTGTAGCAGTGTGCATGTTCTGATTTAATCTGATTTGTAATGCAGAATTGAGATCCTGAAAGTGGGGGGAAGGAAGCATTGAAGAACTAGAGGAAAGTTGTGAGTCCTTATGGGACACTTTGACCTAGTTTCTATCCCGCCATTGGTGACTCAGGACATATGCTATAGATATACTATTGGAGCTTTTGACTCTGTTCTTTCAAGGTGTACAGCATACTTCATAGACCACAGCATCAGGAATCAATGTGGAAACCCAACTAAGTGAATCGACTTTGCTTCACACTCAACTGTAATTCCTGGAATGAAGACTGAAACTCCCAACTCTGAGAAGCAAATGATTGCTTCTTCCAAGTGTATAGAACTGGCAGTTGTTTGGCTCTGGTTCAAATGTCTACACTATAATGACTACCCTCTAATTGGTGGCACCAAAACGACAGCCTAACAGGATCTTCAGGGGCAAAGGCACAAGTATAGGAAAAAGGAAACAGAAAACTGGAGCACAGGGGACTAATCTCCAATATCCAGAGAAGGGTCTAGAGTTTATTCAGCAATGAAGTTTTAAGGTAAGGAAGCCTGCAAGTCTTTTGTTAATACATGCACAATAAAACAAGCAATGTGGGGGAAAAAAACTGGCAATGTGTTCATCTAGGATATCCTGAACTTTCTAGGGCAACTCTTGACAGTGCTTAGTAGGAATGCCAGAGACAAAAGGTGTGACTCCTTAAGCACAAGGGACAGAAGAATAGGGCGCTCTTGAAGATAAGTATGTCTTACCTGAAGAGCCAGGTATGATTCTGCTTTATACATGCATTTTAATGGGAGGTCTTTCTGGAGTAAACATTCTTCTTGGAAGGTGTGCTGGGAGCCGCGCACTGTCCGGGACTTTGGAGGTGTGCCTTGACACTCATGCTGATTTGCCAAACCCTGGGGTCAGGAGTCTAGAAATCGGGCCATATACACTTCCTTCCAGGTCCTCAGCTTCCCACATCTAGTTACTTGTTTAGCTCCACAATGGATGCTCATGAAAGCAGCAGTCAAGAGATCAAGAGCTCTTAGGTGAATCTGCCGCAGCAAACTTCTGCTGAATATTGAAAGACAAGCATGTTACTTTGAGGATTAAGGTGCACCTGGCCCAAGCTGTTGTATTTTCAATTGTCATGTGGTTGTGAAAGTCGGATGCTTGATAAGGAAGACTGAAGAAGAATGGATGCACTTGAATTTTGGTGTTAGAGTAGAACACTGAAAATACTGCAGACACCTAAAAAGACAAATCGATCTGTCTTAGAGGGAGTGCAGCCAGAGTACTATGTAGGGGCTAGAAGGGTAAGACGTAGCCTTAAATACTTTGGACATGTGGTCAGGTGAGAAGAGTCCCTGGAGAAGGACATCATGCTCCATCAAGTAGAGACGCAACAGAAAAGAGGAAGCCCCTCAAGGTGATGAATTGACACAGAACAATTGACCGGAACATTTGTGAGGGTGGCACAGGTCGCAGGCAGCCTTTGTCCTGCTGTCTGCAGTCACTGTGGGTGGGAGTCCACTAGGTAGCACCGAATTACAACAACAACAACAGCAAGAGCAGCGAGGCTGTGCAATTTTTCACTGAACTATCTAATCAAATACGAAATGAAAATTTCTATCAGCTCATATAAATATGGAATAATTTTAAAACAGTTTTCGTACCATTGTCATTAATATCTGAGGTCATCTAACATTTCTACACTTAATTCAATAAACTTACTGCAATCTCTTAAATACATCTTTCAATTTAGAATTAAAGTAACTTCAAATTTCCAATGAGCGATTGTAATATATTTATAATGAAAAGTAAACTCAAGTTATATCTGAGATGTTTCTTGATAGTCTTGATTTTTTTTAAAAAAGTCACAAATTACCAGCTATATGTAAGGATATGGTCAAAGCTAATTATTTTCCATGTTGAGCACAGAGCTATTTCCTCTCTCTGTTGTTGTTACCGCAAACTTGCTGCTAGTGAGGTGATTCCTACCCCTGTGGATCCCAGCAGACTAAGTAGAACTGTCCCCGAAACTTTCGGAGGTTGTGCTTTTTAGAGAAACAGCCTGTCACGTCTTTCTCCCAGGGACCACCTGGTGGATTCAAACATCAAACAAGCAAGCATGTAACAATTGCACCACCAGGACTCCTGTTGTTCAAACTATAAACCAAACCCACTGCAAATGAGGCAGTTCCTCCCACTCTGGTGACCCCATTGCACACAGTATCACTGGCCCACAGCCTTTCCTAGGCTGTGGATTTGGATGGAAGCAGACTGCCACATCTTTCTCCAGCAAAGCTGCTGGGGGGTTTACAGGGCTAACCTTTGGTTATCAGTGTAGGGCTCTTAACAATTGCATGCTTAGGGTTCTCCTCGTTCTTAGCTGCTGTCATATTTTATGGTAAAACACAGGCAGCAGTGCAAGGTAGAAATGCATCCGTGGAGGTTGTAAGGCTTGTCTTTGGGGAAGCAGAAAAGCAAACCTTTCTTCCAAGCCATTTGGGCAAACTCGAAGCCAACCTTTTGATTAGTAGACTAGCCATTGACCCTTTATATTAGCCAGATAAGTACCTCTTTCCCACGCTTGCTAATTTTTAAAGTTCCGTCCTATTGGCTGTATCAGACTTGTTTGCAAATGGTTATCTGAATTTGGTCATTCTTCCTGGTGATCTGAGAACTAAAGACTGGCGATGCTAAATAAAAAGCATGAGCATAAGACAATTTCAACACATTGTATTTCATTAGCAGCTGGTCTAGAATGGAGACAGATCAGAGAGGAGACAGAAGCAGAGGAAAATTTCTGAATTTTCTGAATTCTAAAAGATGAGTACATTCTTTAAGTTTTTGAGGATTTAAAAAAGGGAATTATACAGAGTTAATTCTGAGTTTTAAAATAGGGTATGCTTACTTAGAGTTTCTTTTTATTTTTGAATATTTAATAACAATAAAGATTTTATTTTGGGATTCTTTTTCATTTCTTTTTGTAGCCCTTCAACCAATAATAGGCTCATGCACTCATTAATACTAAAGTAAATAGAAAGTACTGCTACTAGGATTCATTCATTCATTCATTTGTTATTTCAAATAACATAACTTGAAACATATATGAATTTAGTGTCAACTAAGTCCAAATGGAAGAAGCACACCTGTGTGTGTCATTCAAGGATTGCAAATAATAAAATATAAATGTAAAAGAATTGCATGAAGGAAACATCGGGCAGTGTAAGATATGACAAAATACCAATAGTTCATAAATTGTCAAGGGATCATGAGGGCAGAAGGAGTGGGGAGGGAGGGAAAGGAGGAGCTAATACCAAGAGCTCCAGTAGAAAGCAAATGTTTTGAGAATGATGATGGCATCAAATGTGCTTGACACAATGAGTGAATGTATGGATTGTGATAAGAGTTGTTCGAGTACTCCCTCTGGGAAAAAAGTTGTAAATACTGAGACCGAATATGTATGCATATACTGTGATTAAAACTGTATGAGCCCCCAATAAAATAATTTTTTTAAAAATATGAAGGAAGGAGCAGTATCAGAATTAAATTTCCAAGCACTCATTTTGCATAAAACTATGGATGTCAGTTGAAGCCCCAAATCTATTTTCAATATCCACAGGGATTAGGTCTCTGTTGAATCCATTTGGACGATGGTCCAGAACAGCCTTGCCATCAGACAGAAAGTACTGTAAAATTGATTGTGGCAAGATGTCGTTAAGAAAAACACTTTATAATTTGATCTCCCTTTAGACCCATTTTAATGTTATTTCAGGTTTAAATATTTCACGCTCTCTTGTCAATTGATCTATTTCTCTGGATTTGTTTCATCATAATTTGGTTTTATGTTTCTCTTTTTTTATATTTTGATCGTTTACTTCCCATCTGTGTTTTGTATCACTTTGTGTTCATGAAATTCAAAATAGGTGAATCTATACAGACTGGATTAGTAATTGCCTCATATTAATAGTAATTGCATAATAATAATTACCTGAGAACATGGCAGAGAATATTGGTGGGAAATTAGTCAACAGAGTTAGCAACAATGTGTATAAAAATAAAATGTTCTGAAATTAACTGTGGTGATGATTGCACAATTTTTTCTAATATGATTCAATGAATTAAATTGTATTCGATATGAAATATAGGCCAATAAAACTATTACAAAGAACTAGAGGAAAGTTGGATGGTTCATTGACGCTAAACTGTGCCCTGACTGGCTCATTCCTTCCTTGTGAACAGTCAGCAACTGGATGTCCAATTGTCTACAGATGGGTTTTGGGTCTCCCCGTCTCACTTTCCCCTCATTCACATTGATATGATTTTTTGTTCTAGGTTTTTGATGCCTGATCCCCAGTTACCTTGTGATCACAAATGCTGGTGTGCTTCTTCCATGTGGGCCTTGTTGCTTCTCAGCAAAATGGCCGCTTGTTTATCTTCAAGCCCTTAAGTCCCAGATACTGTAGCTTTTGCTGAGCACCACAGAATGCCAGGTTATTAGAAAAAACGTGTTCTTGCAAAAGAACAAAGAGTACTTGAGTAGAGACCCAATGTCTGTCAGTTACCTTAGTATTTATCATATAAATATATTGTCCCTATCATTATATATAAACATATTTACATATGTACATGCCTATAATTACATGACAGTATAAATATCCTTTGTCTCCTATTTCTTTTCTCTATTTCATTTTACTTTCTTCTTGTTCCACTATAGTATTTGACCTTCACTCAGATTTCAGTAATTTCTCGCAGTTACATTGCCCTTGATTAAACCCCACTAGGCATCTGAAGCCCTTCTTTCCATTGATTTTGGTTCACTTGTTCCCATGTCTCTGGGTTGATTGACGCCCCCCTTCCTTTCTCCCACCTACCCCTCTTCCAGGTCCTCCCGGAACCATTGATCCTATTGTTTTCTTCTCTTAATTATTTATTACACTTATCTAGGTAGACATACAGAGACAATAATAAGCATAAAAACAAGGCAAAGCCTAAAAGCAACAAAGGAAGACAAAACAAACAAACAAACAAAACCAACATAATAGAAATAAAAAGAAAACCGATGACAAAAAAAAAAAGAAAAGAAAAACCTATGTATGAATCATTCCAGGTCTCATTTTTTGGCTGGGTGTTTTTGCCGTTAGAAGTGTTTTCAGAATCAATAATGTAGACAGAGATACTAGGAGGGGAAGAGGAAGGTGGTGGGAGAAGAGGAAAGCAATCACAATGATCTACACAAAACCCACCCTCAAGGGGGATGAGTAACAGAAAAGTGGGAGAAGGAAGATCTTGGTCAGTGTAAGACATGGGGAAAGATTATAAATTACCAAGGGTTCATGAGGGAAGGCGGGTGGGAGAGAAGGAAAATGCGCTGACACCAAGAGCACAAGCAGAAAGCAAATGTTTTAAAAATGATGAGGGCAACATATGTACCAATGTGCTTGCTTGATACAATGCATATATGTATGGATTGTCATAAGAACTGTAAGAGCCCCCAATAAAATGATTTGACAACAATAATAAGCTATTAAAAAACAAAGCAAAGCGAAAACATTGACTTCAGTGGACATCTGCAGGACTAGTTAATTTCAAGGAAGAAAGATTAGCTCTGAAGATTATGATAACTGCTTTTTGTTTATGTTTCAAAATGGTATTCTTGATAGATTTTCTCCAAAAGTACAGCATGATCATTTTGGCACATTATGAAGAAGTTTTTAAGAAAATGGAAAACTACAATGATGAGGGGGAAAAAGCCATGAAAATTGTGCGGTGGGATTTTCCCCCCATCATGACAGTTCACCCGGTGATTCCTTGAGGAAGGCGACTGACATCTTAGGAGAATTTAAATGGTAAGCCTTGTCCCATCCACTCTACAGCCTTGCTCTTGCCCCTTCAATTTCCTGTTGCATCCTTTGCATCAAAGACTGATTGAAAGAAGCAAGAAACATGCTGTGTTCTTTGAAGATGCCCAAACAGCCATTTTGACATGCTGTAAATAATAGAGATAAAAATTCTTTGAGGAAAGGTTAAATAAGTGGAAACTTGATTTTCAAATGTGTATAGATCTATTTGGAGGATATACTGAAAATCAATAACTTCATATTGGGATCCTGATGTTTATGATTTTAAAGCAATACAGTTATTCCTCCTTCATTCATACTTATTTTATCTCTACTGTGCTCAATTCTTTGCTTATTCTAGGGGCAGGGCAATGTATTAAGTGTTGGCTTAAATATAAGGTCTCTCTCACTTATTCCCAGATGGATAGATTTCCTTTAGAAATGCTTTACTTTTCCCAGTAAGATGACTTCAATCAAACCTAGAGAGTTTATATTTTAACTACAGTCATATGGAAGAAAGCTACAAGAGAGCTGGTTTTAAATTGTATTATTTAGATATTGTGAAGGAACCAGTGTAAAATAAAGAGTAGTGATCACATGAACACACATCCTTGGAAGGTAAAGAGAGGGCAAATCTGGGAAAGTTCACAAGAGGAAGAGCACTGTAATAGTATTTGTCTGTATACCAAAAAAAGTGGGAAGTTTTCTTGGTTTTACTTATATTGTTTTGTATATCGTCTTGAATAATCTCTGTATACGGATTCCACTAGCCAGGCTTATTCAACAGTGTATGTGTGTGTATCTTCTGAATTTACCAAGAATATTATTTAAATAATTTGGTTATATTGCACGAAAATTATAGCATCTGGCTTGTGCTCATCTATCATGCATCCTAAAATGAATAAATGGAGACATTCATCACTATGTACACAACAGAAATTGTGTTCTCCTATTGATATAATTAACTGCTCATAGAAGCCTAAATGCATAATAGCTTCCAGATCCTTTGTTTGCCAAAAATCAATAGCTCCATTTCCAATGTACTCAATAGGCATATGTTCCTAGTCAAAACCATTGTGAACCCTCTCCCATTTCTAAACATTTATTGCTGGTGTTATAATGATAAACATCTTGCATTTATAAAATATAATGTTGCCTAGAAGTTTTCATTTTTGAAGAATGTAGAGCCCACTATCTAATGGCTCTCATATGCCCAATGTACCGATGAGCAATTTGTTTTCTGAGTGGAGTGTTAATCTGACGCCTCAAGGATGGACCTGGGTACAGAGTGACTCAAAGAACAGTTAGAGATATCCAGTCTTCAATAACTCCTGGAAATCCTGGGGAACTATGACTGGGATTATTCAGAGTTCTGGGTCATGTTACTTCCTCATGCTGCATTTTGCTTAAATAAGAGTTATTAAAGATGCTAGTACGTTTTTTTGACTCACTGCCAAATAAGTACATGCCAAACACACATTTAAGATATGTGCATCTATATAAAATCAAGCTAATGATAACATTTATTGTAAACTTGTTTTGCTTTTCATCTACTTTCAAAGACGCAGTGGGTGATGATAATGTATTTTCCATTTGCTTGAACTTTCATTAGTGTATGTGGTGAGCCCACGATGAAGGAAGAAGACAAAGGTATGCACAGCTTATCATTCACTGTATGCTTGTGAAAGAGGACATTCTGTGATTTGAATGCTCTACAAACACCTTATGAAAACCTTATAGAGGCCTGTTTCTGGTCCTCTTTGTCGCTGCTGCTACTGCTACTGCAGCAGCTGGAATTGCTGAGGGTGGTGGGTGAACTGGTACTGCTGGTGCTGGGGCTGAGAGAGTAGTGAGAAGAATGACTATTTAACCTCTGAGTGAGAGGAGCCATCTAGGCCCCAAATCTGCTGCTAGTATTGCCCGCCCCCCCCCCCACCCCACTGCCTGCTAGACAAGTCCAGAATCCTGCCGTGTGCCTCCCTTGCCTGTTTGACCACTGTGGTCCAAAGCTCCAGCAGTCTGAGTTTGGGAGTTTTAAAGTCACTAGTGGGAAAAAACCCACAAGAGCTGCTTACTCGGAAAACAAGCAAAACCTTAAGGTGCTGTAGGCATTGATGTGGTTGACCAAATTTGCAAACCTGCACAGTTACTGACTCATAAGCACTGTGGAGCAAAGCAAGGTCCCTCTTCTCTAGACAGAGTCAAAGGTTTTGACAGCAAGCAAAGGGTGGTTCATTCATCATGAGCCTTAAATCTTTTTTCCCAAGTCTATTTCTAAACAAATAAAAAACTATCTAATTACACCATTGCATGCAGAGTAAGTTATTAGACACTCATCTAGTCAATGGAGTGAAAGGTAGCTTTCTGACTCAAGGAGGCTACATTTCTCGGGGGCTTGCATAGGATTTGACTATTTGCATCAAGACTATGAATTTGAACTGCAGCTGGAAAACAGAGGCTCTTCAGCCACAGGCTGCCTTTTCAATATGTGCATGTGGCTTTTCAGTAAAATTGAAAAATTTTAAAGAGTATCATTCAAATAATGGTGATTTTATTTGTGCAATATATTTATGGCTCTTGAATAGCTTTTATATTTTTGTGAGTGATGGGTCAAAAGTTTGGTAACCCCCGAACTGGAAAAATGTTGCTCAAATGCAGATTTGAAGATATGTAACCCCAAAATAACATCCATCAGACTGACATTCAAATTGTGCCTGCTTTTTCAATTCATGATTCCTGTTTAATAATAGAGTAATTTCCAACCAAAAAGATTGATTCTTCAATTCAGTGGTTTTTATATTGTCCATATTTTTGTGTTAAGAAAATGCTAAATCTAGTTATCTAAAAATAAGTGCAATTAAAATGGAAATAAAAGTCATGTCTCATAAATTTTCACCAAAATTATTTTGTCCAGAAATGATACACTAGACTGCTTCATTTTTCTATCATAGGCTTATAGACAATAATTAAAGGCCTGCATTTGAGATACTAAAGGCCAAAGACATTTTGGGGTTTGACAGAATGATGTGCATTTAGTACTTTTAAGTTGATTTATTTTTGCCTAGATCAGCTATCAATAGTTCCACTAAAATAATTCACTGTTCACATGGTATATCAACTCTAAAGTTCACCAGTTTAATCTCTAACAGTGCTCACTGCAGACCGTGAGGATGTCTAGAACAGCTGTGTGGAGCTTGGTAGGAGTTTTGTGGTTTGATCAGAATATTACAGTGCACGTGAAAGGGGGCATCAAAGATTCATATCAATTGTATTTTTTTGAATCTTTCAAAATATTTTCCACAGAGCTCAGTTTGATGGAGAGCACAAAATTTAAGGCAACTCTAAATGCAACTCCCTCTGGTTAGCAAGGAAACTATGGTTAATAACGCAAGATCAAGAAACAGATATTCACTGAGTTAAACTTAATGCAAGCATTCTTGCATTGGAGTTTCTTCTTCATTAGTAAATTGGGACCATGTGCCTCTTAATTTAACGAATAAATACAAAGGTAAATAAAGAGTCCACATGAGCAGCTGTGTATTCTGGAGAAGCTTCCAAGTAGCCGAGTTTTTTATTTTATTTGTTGCTCCATACTTGCCAGAAATGTATGGTTAAAACTACAGTTTTTCACAATCTTTTTACTATTATCATATAAGACTTCCCTTTAGTGAAATGATAAAGGCTGCAACTTATTGATATGTAAATAACTTGCTGCGTTGACCTAAGCACCTGAATAGAGAATAACTCCTTTGTGTCTAGCTTTCAAAATGATTTTTAAATTATCATCACAGGTTCACCAGAATAATACATATCTTGATACATCACAGGTTGGCCAGAATAGCTTCGTACAGCACAAAGGGCCTTGACAGAGCAAGACCTTGTTTGTCCCCCTCCCAACTGCTCTCCAAAGTTGGACAGTGGGTTCCTGCTTCCCTCAGATGCTTGGTAAGTCCCAGCGGAAGTTCTCAAGTTCTAGGTATATCTGAGCTAGTGTCCAACTCACCCAGTGGAATTCCAGGAAGGAGCCCGCTGTGAGCCTTGAAGATCCAGAATTCAGTGTCCCAACACATCATCACACCAGCCCTGGGTCTCCAGGATGAATCGGGAGCCTGGGTCAATGTGGTCCATTCAATGCATGCCCCCAAAGGCATTCCCCCAATGTTCCCCAAAAGCATTTTCAATCTTTCTTCCCCACACCCAGAAGTCTGCCCCTACCCCCCTTCTTGTCCTACAAACAGATGTGCCATTGTGCTCCTGCAGATGTGCTTCTCCGTTCCCCACTCCTGCCTTGTTCTTCCCATCCACATCCTTCCGACTTCTGAGAGGGCTGTCTACCTGGTTGGTGGAAACCTCATCACGGATATGCATGTCAGCCTCACATCATACAACCCCCTTTCCCGTCCCCTGACCATTTGATCCCCACTCATGTGAGGTGCACTCCAGCCTAGTGTGTTTCTAAATACCTACTCAAAAGAGTTAAATCGAGCAGGGATGTATGGTTCCTTGACACTGTCTGGCTCTCCGCCAGACAGTCTGACCCCCACCCCCACCCCCAGTCAATACAGGCTCCACAGGCCTGTATCTGTGCCCATTTTGCTGTGTAATTCTACATCAGTGGATCCATACAGAATTTATCCTTTTGTGCTTGACTAATTTCACTCAGTTTAATGACATGCAGCTCCCTCCACATGTTGAGGTGTCTCTTGGGTTCATTGTTAATTTTTAAGGATGTGTATTATTCCATAAATTCCCATCTACTGATGGGAATTTAGGATGCTTTCAGCTTCTTGCTATTGTGGCAGTGCAGCAATAAATACAAGATTGCAAAGATCTGTTCCTAGTTGTCTTATTATTTCCTTTGGGTGTATCTCCAGTAATGGTGTTGTTGGATCATAGGGTATTTCAACTGTCATCTGCTTTATGTATTGCCTTCCATAGTAGTTGTATGTATCTTCAACACCAGCAGAGGATAAGAGTTCTAGTCTTCCCACATCTTTCAGCATTTGTTGTTCAGCATTTTTGTTTGTTTGTTTGTTTGTTTAAAATGGGCCACAGTTATGGGTTTTAAGTGGTATCTCTTGATTGTTTTGACATGCATTTTTGGGATGACTAGTGAATGGTAAAATTTCATCAGGTGTTTAAGAGCCACTACAATGTTATCCTTTGTGAATTGTTTGCTCAGATATTTTGCCCATCTTCTCAGGGAGTTATTAGTTTTCAGGATGGGAACTTTTTTTCTTATTGTACGCTAGTCAAAAAAATTATAGATTTTAGTAATTAGTCCTTTGTCTGTTGAGTCATTATTAAATATCTTTCCCCAGTCTGTGGACTCTCTTTTAATAAAATCTTTCAATGTACACAAATGCTTTATTTTCAATAGGGCCCCACTCATCTATTTTGTCTTCTATGGAGTGTATTTCCTTTTTTATCTCTATTACACAGGGTAGTCCCTGCAATAGGACACTTAGATTTGTCCTGATATTCTCATGAATGATCTTTATATCTTTTCCTTATACGTTCAAGTCTTTGTTTTTGAGTTTGTTTTTGTGTATGGGGTGAGATATGGGTCTTGTTTCATTCTTCTGCAGGTGGATATCCAAATTTTCAAGCACTGTTTATTGAAGAGGATATTTTCTTCCCATGTGATGCTTTGGGGCCTTTCCTGAAAATTGTTTGTCTGTATTCAGATGTTTTTATTTCTAGATTCTGTGTCCTGATCCAGGCCCATGAAACTATGATTGTACCAGTAGCAGACTATTTGGCAACGGTTGCTGTCTAGTAGATTTTGTAATCAAGTAGAGCAAGACTACCTACTTCGTTCTTCTTTTTGAAGAATTCCTTGCCTATCTTGAACTTCTTCCCTCTCCATGTGAAGTTGATAACCTTTTTTCTTTTCATTTCTTTGAAGAGTCACTTGCATTGAATCTGTATATTGCTTTAGGTATCATTGATCTTTTCACAATATGGGGTCTTTCGATCCTTGAATGTGGAATGTTCATTCATTTGTGTACATCCCTTCTGGTTTCTTGGGGTAATATGGTATATTTTCTTCATACAGGTCTCTGGTTTTTGTTATTGTTAGGTCTATTCCTAAGTATGTCAACTTCTGTGTGGCCATCATGAATGATGTTATTTCCTTGCTGTCTTTTTCTGCATTCCCATCACAGCTATATCAGAACCCACTTGATTTCTGCTTGTTTATCTTGTATCCTGGGACACTTCCAAACTTCTCTACAGTTTCTAATAATCCTATTGTGGACACTTTGGTATTCTCAATATATAAAATGACTTCATCTTCAAATAACGAGAGTTTAATTTCTTCTTTAACCAATTTTACAAACTTGATTTCTTGTTGTCTGATGGTCTTGGCTAAGACTTTCAGCACAATGTGGAATAAAAGTAGGATTAGGAACGCCTTTATCTTGTCCCCTTATTCAGTGGAAATGTCTTCAGCTTTTCTCCATTCAGTGTAATATTGTCTTTTGGTTTTTTTTTGTATATGGCATTTACTGTACTGAGAATTTTCCCTTCTAATCATATCTTCTTTAGAATTTTTATTGGGAATGGGTGTTGGATATTATCAAGCACTTTTTCTGCATCAATTGGTTATGAACATATGGTTCTGGTCCTTTTTTATTGATGTGGTGGAGTATGTTAATTGTTTTTCAAATGCTGAACCATTTGTGCATCAAGGGTTTGAGTCAAATTGGTCATGGTGTATTTATTATTATTATTACTACTAATACTACTTATTATTTTTAGATATGTTTCTGAATTATATTGACCAAATTTTGTTGAGAATTTTTACATCTATATTCATGAGAGATATAGATCTACAGTATTTTATTTTTGTGGGTTCTTTGCCCAGTTTGGGTATCAGGGTTATGCTGACTTCATAGAAAGAGTTTGGGGGTTTTCTATCCCTTTCGTTGTTATGAAAGAGTTGGTGTAGAGTTGATGTCAACTCATCTATGAATAATTGGTAGAATACTCCTGTGAAGCCATCTGGACCAGAGATTTTTCAGTTGGGAGTTTCTTGATTATTTTGTCTATTTCCTATTTGCTATGGTTTTATTCAAGTTCTTAATGTCCATATGCCTTAATTTAGGGAGAGAGTGTCTTTCTAGTTAATTGTCATTGTCCTCCAAGTTATAAGGTTCATCAGCACAAAGTCTTTCATGGCACTACATTATTAATCTTTTAATTTAATTTGGATCTATTGTGACTTTCCTATTTCATCCCCAATTCTAGACACTGATGTCTCATCCTGCTTTTCATTTATTGTTTGCTAACAGTTTATTGATTTTGTTGATTCTTTCAAGGAACCAGATTATTTTGTTCATTTTTTCCTGTTTTCCAGTTCATTTATTTATTTACTCTATTTCCTTTCATTTGCTTTAGAAGGATTATGCTGCTGCCTCTATTACAACATGTGAGGAAATATGTCAAAGAAAATACACAGGAATCCTCATCATTTTCATAATAGGCTATTTTGTAGGAATAAACATAAACTGCTATGAGACAACATTTTTCTTTCCCTCCGTTGGAGAAGGAGGATAGAGAGCAGTGATTCTCAACCCTCCTAATGCTGCAACCCTTTTATACAATTCCTCTTGTTTTGAGATACCCAACCATAAAATTATTTTGTTGCTACTGTATAACTGTAATTTTGCTACTGTTATGAATCTGGCAAATCCTGGGAAAGGGTTGTTTGACCCCCAAAGGGGTCACGACCCACAGGTTGAGAACTACTGATGTAGAGTGAGGGAGGTAAAAAGAAAAGACATAGAAGGTTTTAGGTAAATATTAGGTATTATTTAGGTATTATTCCTCCCTTAAAGAAACATGTTATTTTACAGTAATCAAGTTGCAAGTTGTTTTGGGTAGACACACCTGCAATATAAATGATTGAGAATAAGAGAAAAGATTCTGGGGCTGAGCCCTGGTGGCATAAGTGGTTTAGTGTGGAACTGCAGCCCGCAGGCTTGGCGGTTCAAATCCAGCAGCAGCTCTCAGGAGTGACACTGGGTAGCACCCACGACCACCAGAGACAGTGATGCCCACAAAAGAAGAAAAGGAAAAAGATTCTGTACTACAAAAGTCCTAAAACAGGACAGTTGTAGTGAACATCTTACTGGGGTATTTTCAAATGCCTGAAGAAATGGACTTGTTAAATGGCATAAATTACAATGAAACAATATACATCAATATCACATGTAGACCACAACATTATTCATGGTTTATGAGTCTGGGTGTGATGTCCACTACCTCTTTCAGGAGGCAGCATCTGAGCAAGAACGAATAGTGCTGAAGGAAGAAAGCCCAACTGTAACGGAATGAATCAGCTAAAAGTAACGCTCTGGGAATTGACAGAATATCAACTGAAGTGTTTCTGTCAGCTGGAGAAGCACTGGAAACACTCACTCACCTATGCCAGGAAATTGGGAAGACAGTCACTTGACCAACTGAGTGGAAAAGATCCACAATTGTGCCCATTCCAAAGAAAGGTGACCCAACAAAATGCTCAAACTAAAGAACAATATCATTGATATTACAAGTAAAATCTTCCTTAAGATCATCCAAGGATGGTTACAGCATAACTTTAACAGGGAACTGCCAGAAATCCAGGCTGGATTCAGAAGATGATGTGGAACAAGGGATGCCCTAACAAATGTCAGAGGGTCTTGTATCAAAGCAGAGAATACAAGAATGATGTTTAATTGGGTTTCATGGACTATGCATGGGCAGTCATCTGTGTGGACCATAACAGACTATGAATAACCTTGAGAAGAATGGGAGTTCCAGAATACTTCATTGTGCTCTTGAGGAACTCGTGCTTGAATCAAAGGAGAGTGGCGTAAATGGAATGAGGGGATACTCAATGCTTTAAGTTAGGAAGAGTGTGCATCAGGATTGTATATTTTCATCATACTTGTTCTAACTATATTATGAGCAAATAACCAAAGAAACTTGATCATATGAAGAAGAATATGGCATCGGGATTAAAGGAAGGTTTATTAATATCCTGCCATATGCAGATAGCACAACTTTGCTTGTTGAAAAGTGAACAGGGACTGAAGTAATTGCCAAAGAAGATCAAGAATAGGAGCCTCCAGTAGGGATTGGAATTAAATGTAAAGAAGACCAAATCCCTGATAACTGGACTAATAGGAGCCATGATGAGTAATGGATCAGAGGTGAAATTTTCAAGGATTTTATCTTGCTTGTGTCCACAATCATTGCTCATGAAACAGCAGCCAGAGAATTGAAAGACAGTGCATTAGGTAAATCTGCTGCACTCGACCTCTTAAAGTATTAAAAAGCAAGGATATTACTTTAAATACTTAGGTAAATCAGGTCCAAGTCTTGGTATTCTCCATTGCTTTATGTGCATGTGAAAGGTAGACATTGCATAGGAGAATCGAAGCATTTGAATTGTGGTGCTGAAGATTACCATTGAAGGTATGATTGCTTTCTAAAAGGACAAACAGATCTGGCTCAGAGGATATGTGGCTAGAGTGTTCATTAGAGGCAAGGATGGGGAGACATCAAGAGAGAGCAGTTCCTGAAGGACAGCAAAGGAGGGACAGCAAAGGAGATGCAGGTCCTCAAGGAAATGGATTGGCACTGTGACTCAGCCATGGGCTCAAGCACAGGCATTACTGTGAAGATGGCTGTGCATGGAGCCGCTATGGGCTGCAGCCAATTGAATGGCACTAAACAACTACAACTGCAACAACTAAACACGAATGTTGTATTAGGCAGAATAAATGACGGAAAAGGTATCACCTGAATGTGAGGGAAAACATCTTATCTTACATTCAACACACTCTTCCCCATAGAAAGTGCTTTACTTTGCCATACTCTTAGTTAAATGGCATGAGCAGCATCCAAAATCTGAATATATAAGATTTTGCATGGAAACATAATAGATTTTCCATTAACTTTAACGAGCATTACTAACATAACTTCAGGCGTTAAAAAGTGCTTCACAAAGACTAATGGAAATACTTCTTTTTTTCTTTTCCTAGTAAAGGAGGGAGATAGATTGCTGGAAAGTATTCTTGGCATCTGAGTGTTTGGCAAACTGTCTGGTTCTCTCTTGTCTGTTTCTTTTTTAACTTCGCTGACTTGTTTTTAAGACATCACTATGCACGCTATGCCATTTAACTCAACAAGATGCCAAGACTTACACAGAAAACGACTCAGCAAAAGATCACATTCTTCTGAACTATGCTCTCAAAAGTCATTAGTATTACTAATAACTGAATCCAGTGCATAGTGATATAGGGAAATAAATCCTAAAATTTATATTTTGTTTAAAGTTACACAATAAACAAGGCCATGTTTGATTATATAAGCATGTTTTTCATTGAAGCTTTAAAACGAGTGAAAAAAGAGAGAAAGCAGATGATGTAAACCACTAATGAAATCAGCATTTGGGAGGCAAATGCATTTTATTCAGTTTGCTTTTTAAAATGTGTTGATGCGATTAGTGGTTTAACCATATTAGAAAATTACAAATATGGATCCCAGGTAATAATTTTTAATTTCTGTCAAGAATTACTTTATAAAAAATAAAATAAGAATATTAAAATTGTCTTTATTGTACTTTCACTGGAAGATGAAATATTGTCATTTTAATGGTGTGATTAGGCTAGGTTATGTAAAAGTATATTTTTCTCTCTACTCATACATATATCCAAAGCTTCTGTTTACCAAATTTAATTATTTATGTTACATTGAAAATCATTTCTACTTGATTTATAAGCAAATAAGCTTTTCTCAAAGTCTCATCTTTTAAAAGAACTGAATACTAAGAATTTAATTATTGTATTAATGTAATATTGTTCATTTTTTGTTTTGATTTAGTCCTATGATTACATAAAATAATATGAATAAATATGATGTCTTTTTCCTCTGCTTTAACTAAAAAACACACATATTAGTATCTTGAAATAATTAAAAAACTTGTTTAATGATAATGGTTAAAATATTATCCCTATCTTTACTTTTAATAAAAAAGAAAAAAACCTAAAAATTATATAATTTTACATTCATGTCTGATGGGAACATAGTTATAATTTCCTATACAATAATCATATAGCCAAGGACTGGTAAACATAAGAAAGAATCAGTAAAGGAAATACAGAGTTCTCAATCCATTGGAAAGTAATTTTTTCTGAACCTACAATCATTCCTAGTGTGGATCAGGTAAAATGGACAAGAAAGACAACATGCATTACATGGTACTGAAGAGTTTTATTATTTGTGTGTGTGCATAGAATAGCACACAAATTAAGCATAAAGACAATCAAGAAAAACTAATAACAAAGATAAATCACCACCCCAAATGTTTAAGCCATCCAGTGAAGAGGTTAGTACAAACTAATACACAAAAGGAGGTAAGATATTTGGAACCTATGGGCAAAATAGATGTTCTCAATTTCCACTCATTTTCTTTGAATCGAAAATCTTTAATCATTGCTTTCCCAAAAAACAATCAAACTGCTTTTTGCCTTTGACAGTTTTTCACAAAAACTTCAATATATTGGCTTATTTTTGTAAGTTCTATGAAAAGGTAAACTGTAGGCATATCCAAATTGCTTTATATTATATAAACACAAAGAAGTACACTTCTGTCTACAGAAAAGTCCAAAATAGAAATTCCTAATTTCAGGCAGTTATACCACCTGCAGTAATCCAATGAAGGAAGTCAGAAGGGAGGAGGCCTATCTCCTCCTAAAATAAGAAGCTCTTGGTTCAGCTTTTGTACTGTGGGAAGAATGTAGGAATGTGGACACATCTAACTCTGAGGAGGCTGAACAAGGTAGTCCTGTCACATGCCTGCCTCTAATTTGATTATCATGTATGAGGAAAAAATAGAATTTGGTAATATTAACTTCTCATAGTCTTTATTAGTTAAGTAGTAACTGTCCACCAGATTATATATAAAAATT
The DNA here is from genome assembly GCA_004026705.1 of Nesogale talazaci. Taxonomy (NCBI): domain Eukaryota; kingdom Metazoa; phylum Chordata; class Mammalia; order Afrosoricida; family Tenrecidae; genus Nesogale; species Nesogale talazaci. Next base: position 212,281 of record PVJH01001010.1, on the reverse strand, counting down.
TAATAGAACACAATAATATCTCAGTATTATCTTCTTGACTGATATTCCTTCAAAGAAAGCATCATCATAACCCAAATTTAAATAAGGAATTTTTGCAATATTCTATGGAAAGCCTCAAGCTATATTCCAAATATAATTGATAGAAGAGCAAAATCAAATAGAAGAAAGTAGCAGTTGGTTCATGAGAGACTACCTCCTGGGATATAGAGATGATACAGCCTTGCTAGCTGGAAATTCAAAAGTTTTGAAATCATGATGGAGATCAAAGATGACAGTCTTCACTATGAATATACCTCAAGACAAAGAAAATAAAAATTCTCCCAAGTGGACTAGTAGCAACTAAGCAACCTAGGCACCATCACAATAAATAGGAAGTAAAAAAAAACACGGAAAGTTTTAAGAATTTTATGTGGCTTAAATTTACAATCATTGTCCATGAAGTAGCAGTCAGGAAATGAATCATCACATTGCCCCAGGGAGATCTGCTGAGAAAGACTTCTTCAAAGTGCTAATAATCACAGTCACCACTTAAGGACTACGTGTACCTGACCACAATGTTTTTAGAAGACCTGCCATTGTTTGCTGCCCTCTAAGTTTTGCAGTCCTGGAAATCCCAGTTGTGACTGTGAGTTGGAGTAGACTTAGTAGTGTGTCTTGGACTATGTAGGAGAAAGTGAATAAGGAACGCTGAAGAAGATGTGGTTCATGCTATTGATGAAAAGTGATGAACATTCTATGAACTTCCTGGAGAATAAACCATCTGTCCTGAAGGAAGCATAGCCAGAATGTTCCTTAAAAGTGTATTACTTCTTCATCTCTTCTACTTTGGCAATATTATCAAGAGAAAAAGGGAAACACTTTTGTTGACCCAATGGAGACCATAGTGAGCTCAAACAAAACAATGACTTGAGAGGATGGTTCAAGACACACACGGTTTTGATCTGTTGTGCATGGCATTGGTGTTAGAACAAACTATACCTAACAACTACAACAGCACCAAGAGGATTTTCATGGAAGCGTACTGTGTGTAACCATTGTGCATTTGTCATTGTACAGCTGTCCTCAATCTTTGCTCACAATGCCTAGGTATACATAACCCTGCTTTCTCCTTTAAAAAGCTATGGAAGTTTTGATAAAACTGTAAGGAATAAGTAAAGCATATCAGAATAATAATTATAATTTAAAAGATGAAAAGACCAGGCTTTGACAAAGAAAATATGCAAAACAATGTACTGCACATCTTAGTTACCATCTTGTGCACTTTGATAGTAGTTTAAAAAGTAAACAAAGAGTCGTGAAGCACTTGTGGCAAAATGTGGATAATGAGACAAAAATAACTATTCTGTGCTAGAAAAGTTTGATAGGAACATAGAATTAACAAGTGTTTATTTGGAGTGATCATGCCAATCTTCTCTATTGCATTACAATAAACAACACATTTGTAAAAGTGAAAATGAAGGCATTGGGGAAATAGGAAGAATTATTAACTGAGTAAGCCCTAAATCTTGCTAGACAGTAAAGCTAACTTCATAATATATAAATAATAAGGAAAGCAGCTGCAACTGACAATGAGATGATTGGATCATATTTTCATCTTATCTACCAAAAATTATTGATAAAGGAGGGTATACCACTGAGCAATTGTGAATTGTTAAGAAACAGTTTGGGTTTGGAAACACATTCATTTCTCATTATTTATCTTACAAGAGGATAAGAAAACATTTGGTCACAAAGCCTCTGGGGGAGGTTGACTTAACTGGTGGGGGTTATGTTCAAACTCCTTTTAGTGATTACACTGAAAACCTCCATGCCTTCAAGGAATGATTTAATAAAGAAAATACTAGCACGCTGAAGTTTCAACATACAGACAGGGTGAGGAGACGGTTTTGTGTGTGTCTTTGTGCTTGAGCTAGATGTAACCCTAGTTGTTGTACTCCCTGACTAACTAAACAATCTTTCAAAAAGAAGGCTTTATGCAGTATTGACAATGCATAGTGTCCCAACATATGGTAACAACTTCCAAGTGTTTTCCTCTTTCCAAATATGATTTCACTCTTGCAAGCCACGTGGTGGACAGTACATCTTTAAGGGCCTGGGATGATCATTTGTCGAAGCTTTTCAATGTATAGTCTAGGGTGTGAATGCCAACAAAGAACCATCACTGAAAGACAGTTGTAGAAGCTTTCCCTTTAACAAAAGTCTTAGGGAACACCAAGTAAACATGACAAAAAGCTCTCTACAAAGTTCTCTGCAAGGAATGCACATTACATGAAATACATTTTCGGTCAATATAAAAGGCTTTGAAAAGAGAGTTGATACTATGGAGAAAATGTGTTTGTAATGTTAAGTGGTACTGAAGAAATCAAAGGAAAAGATGTGGCAGCGTTCTAAAACTTCACTCTGTGAGGTAACAGTATCAGCCTGGAGGCGACCTCAAGAAGGAAAACTCTAAAAAGCTGTCATTAGAAACACCAAACACTACACTATTGGCTATGTAGGTTATGTACCAGGGAGAACTGCCTTAAATTTATGATGAGTAGTCTAATTGTCTTAAAGGCAAAAGTTGAAGCTGCACTGAAAGCATTAAAAGAAAGCAAGACTTCAAGAATCTGCGGAATGCTAAATAAAATAAGGTAGCACTGGATGCAGCAATGGAATCACTGATTAATCTATATCATAAACTGGGGGGGCATCACTGCCCTCTGGTGGTCGCGGGAGCTACCCAGCACTGCTCCCGAGAGCCGCCGCTCTCGGATTTGAACCACCCAGCCCGTGGGCCACAGTCCCGCACTCAACCACTTATGCCACCGGGCCTCAGCCCTCTATATCATAAGTTTGGAAAACACCTACTGACTAGAAAATATCATCCATGGACTCATTCCAGAGAAGGTGACCCAAGAGAATGTGAGCAAAGTTTAACAGTATTTATTAATATCACATGGAAATACAATTTTTCTGAAGATAATTCAAAAAGAGTTGCAACGGATATTTGTCAGAAATTCAAGTTGGATTTAGTATGCATGTCATTTCAAAGGCTAGGCATTACAGAACATGTCATTGTGTTGGTGCAGAAACTACACAGAGGCCAACAGGCAATCTTTTGAACAGAACAAGTAGTATTGAATGGTTTAAAATCAGGAGAGCTAAAAATTAGTAGTGAATCCTTTCACTTTACTTATTTAACTTACTTATTTTATGCAGAAGAAATAATACAAGTAGTTGAACTATATGAAGAAAAACATGACATCATGAAGACATTATGACATCATGAAGAATTAGAAGACATCAAAAATGGCCATATGTAAATGCCCAGCCTTGCTTATTGAAAATGAAGAGGATTTGAAGTACTTACCAATGAACTACAAAGTTACAGTTGTAACACTGACTACAATTCATTAAAAAGAAAAAAAAATCACAGAACTGGAATATAAAACATAATGAATGAAGAAAATAATGAAATTGTTAGGTATTTCATTATACTTGGGTACATAGTTAACAGTCATGGAAGTAACAGTCAAGAAATTAAAGAAATAAAATGACTTACTAAATTATGTAAATTGACATCAAAAGAGAGTATTTGTTAACAAGCAAAGATATCAACTTGAGGACTGAGTTGTGCCTGATGTCCCCATGTATTTCCAGTCAGCTCATATGTATGTGAAAGCAGGGCAATGAACAAAAAAGACTGAAGAAGAAATAATGTCTTTGAGTTATGGTTTTGGCAAAGAATATTCAGTATTATATGGGATCCCAGTACAACAGATGCTTAATAGGAGAAGCCGTAATTCTTCTTAGAAATGAGAATGGCCAGATTTTATCTCATAAATGTGGGACATGGTATCAAGAGAACATCTTGCTTGGTAAAGCAGAGGGACATCAAAGAAGAGGCAGCAGACCCCCAATCGGAGAGATTGATACAGTCGTTTCTATGATGGACTCCAGTGTCACCATTGGTGAGGAGGGTGTAGACTGAGGGAGTATCTCCTTCTCCCTGGGGTGGTTATGAGCCACAACCTAATGATAACAATGATCACCAGCTTAAAACGGTCTTACAGCTTTCCTAGCACCATTTGAAATTCTACACACACACACACACACACACCAAGAGTAGCTCCCAATTTTCATTTTTCATTGTTTTCACAATTCAAAAGCATCTGTAAATGTCCTTAAAATATTTTAAACCCTTGTTCATAAACGTCAACCTTTTTCAAAAAGAACGATAATTTTAATTAGAACTTCTGAGTTTGGTTGTTAATCTAATGTTTCCTTCTAATTTATCCATATCATCTTCCATAACTGGTAGCAATTATTACTCTACTTCCCACTTGAAAACTCATCATTTGTCAAGATTCAAGTTCCCATATCAGCTAACAATGATGTACTACAGGAAATGATTAGGAAACAAGGGACAAGAAACGTAGGTCCAAAGCACTCTAAGTCTTGCCTGTTGTGTGCTCTGTGTCACAGTTACTTAAGCTTTCCTTTGTAGAGCAAAAGTGTTCGTGCAAAAAACAAACGCATTGCTGTACGGTCAATCTTAACTCACCAAGCAGAACGATCATGGCGTATATTTCCCAGACTTTAAGTATTTATGGAATCAGACTGCTACGTCTTTCTCCTTGGAAGAGTTGGTGGGTTCATATTCCTAACTCTCCTATTATCGGCAGTCACTTTAGCCACTACATCACCAGGGATTCATGAATGCTGTCATAAATAGTATGTAGCTATATGAGTGTACCTACACTCCAATACACTTTTATTTAAATTTTCAGGCAGACAGCTGGATTGGGTCTAGAGGCCATAGTTTGCCAACTCTTATGGCAGATAATCTCCAAACATTTATGCTGGTGTTGTTATTAGGTGGCAGTTCTGACTAAGTACAACAGAATGAAACACTTCCTGGTTGTGTACCATCCTCACAATTGTTAAGTTTCAGCTCATCATTGCCACCACCAGGCCAATCTCTCGTTGAGGGTCTTCCTTGTGTTTACTGATCTTCTCTTGTACTATGCATGATGTCCTTTTCCAAATATGTACGGACACAATCCATTCTTTCATTTCCTGGCACTAGGTACCAATATATGGAATCTAATATTCTTCATCTTAAAACTAAACTGATCTTAGTGATTGAGAGTTGCTAAGATGTGACAGAACTGATGTTCTGATATTTCTGAGGATAAATTATAGGAAACTTGCTACCTAGCAGTCTTGGTTGTTGCTGTTGGTTTTTAATGTCTTTCGTTAGTGACCATGCCATAAAATTAGAACCCACATGGAAAGGTCCCATGGAGTGTGTGTGCTTCAGTAGAAAGCATGAGCATGGAGCATACTGGAGTGATTTCAATGCCGTTGCTATCTGAGCACAATCGCATGAAAGACCCTGAACTAGAGCTACTGAGCTAAATCCAGTCATTATTTGTTGTAATATTGGCCTGTGTGAGTGACTTCTGATAAGTTGTGTAGTAAAAATGAATTCAGTGTATTTGAGTTAGAATAGTTGGGCTCATAAAAGATATTAGCTATGAATTTTATATATATATATATATATATATATATATATATATATATATATATATATTCTACCTTGCTGCTCTAGGTTTTAATAAGAAGTATAAAGTTTGGGAATATTTTTAAGTTAATTTCAACCTATTTAATCTCAGAAAAACAGTGGCCACAAAATTATTTATAGTTGTTGCTTGCTCCTTCATTTGGACTGCAGACAGTGAAAAATGTACATATATTACCTTTTGATGAGGATGGCATTGACTGGGAAAGTTTCTGGGTAGTTCTAACTGTTAATGTGTGCAACTGATAACCAAACAATTAAAAATTTGAGTCCCCTTAGAGATTTTTCTTGAAAGAAAATCCTGGTGACCTATTACTAAAAAAATCAGTCACTAAAAACCTCATGGAACACTGTTCTCCTTGTATCCATGAGGACATCATTAATCAGAGTCAACTGCAACTGGTGGTTCATGCACTGATGCAGCCTGGTCTTCTGTCTATAAGCATCCCACTTATGAGGGAGTTTCAAAAGTTCCATTATCTTATAATTCAATTTCCTGTGAATGTTTCGAAACCCACTCATCCAGAGACAAGACAAATGTATAGTCTTCTTGCAGGGATAACTAACACCCTGATTTGGAAAATTGTAAAATTAAACCTTGGCATATGCTTAGGGTATCAAGTGTATTACAGACTTAGTGAACATTCTTGTTCTTCCCCTGAGCATTGCTTTAACTTAGATAAATAAATAAATAAATAATGATAAAAAAACTTTCTTTACTCTGTACTGGCGATTTGGAAAAATCATATGTCAGGGTTGGCTTGTAAAATCACTGGACACCTCTCTATACATGGACCAAACCCCCCTGAAACAGATCCAGAGAAAACAACTATTCTAGTGGGAGATGACAATATGTTTGAGGATTTTATATCCCACTGTGCATAACAAGCATTTAAATAACAAAAAGTATACCTGTGTTAGAAAAAAGAATTAAATGGATGACTAGATGCCATGTGTATTTAAATGCACTTTATACAAAGGGAAAATACCAAAACACAGTATACAATTCAAATGTACTTTGCAAAGACAAAATTTAATAGCATCACTAAAATGTAGACAGGCAGTTACATACCAGATCAGTGTCAAGCTTAAGCATGAAATAAAGTCAAAATACACAAATATAGATCCTTTACAATAGTTATTTGTTGAAAATACAGAGGAAAACCTATACTAACTCTATAAAAAAAACTTTGGAAGTATGCTTTCCTCAGACTCTATTATCACTGAACGTAGCTGAGTGTATTTTGGCAGCATTATTGAATTGCTCTCCCAAGGGCTGGATTAAAATAAAACTTGTACCATATGGAGACGTAGAAAACCATTCTGGTTAGATACTTTCATAAACAACAAGCGACAGGTCATCCAGACCTCTTGCTTCCTTCTCTGGGGCTTCCAAGGGTAGGGCAAATATTTTTCATAACTTAGAAATGCTTCCTAAATGGCAAGACAAATAAAATAAATAAATAGGAATGTAGCTGAAGCCAAATACCAGAAGCTATAAAACGGCTAGATCCCTCACCCCACCAAGAGACTATTTATTTGTGGAAGCATTAGAGACAAAAGGAAATGGTTCTTTAAGCCTACAGCTACATCTCATGAAATCACTTTATATAATATGTTGTTTCGGTGAATTATATTGGCATACATTGTTTGTTCTGGATTGTCTTTTTATACTGACATTCATCAACTTTCAAATACATGTGCATAGGTTATATTAATTTAATTTTAGATGACATGAATTTTCTGAAAGTACTGTCATAAAAAATATCTGTATTTTTTTATTAGAACAAAGTATGATTAAATTGCCAGAACTGACTAACTGGTTTGCTACAGAGAGTTATTGCGTTTAAGAATCAAACAAGATTTACTAGAGGAACATTTACAATAGCTGGATTTAATTTAGAACTATAAATATGAACTTCAGCAAGAAAGAAAAAGAACAGAAATTATAAGCAATTCTTTCCACACTACATATTATTTCACACAGATCTGTGTCTTTCTAGTTATCTTATATTTTCTAAGTGAAAGAAAGGGAAGGATAAGTCTTCACTTCTTAGCTGCTTCTACACAAAATATAGCATGTAGATGAATTTAGTAGTTTGAGGTCAACTGGTTTTTCGAGTGTTTTGAGATTCTGAAATAAGGAACCATTGATGTTGCTAGAAGCTTCCCTTCATCCATCTTGATAACTGTTTTTCTATTTGTAAAAATATGCATCAACTATAAAAGCAAATGAACATCTAAATCAAACTGTGTAATGTTTTGGCATTTCTATAGTCTAAGAGGATAATTCTATGCATTTCTGATATCACAGCCCATCCTATGTTTTTCATTTAAAATATTGTTTAGCCAGATGTCTTATTTATTGGTGATAGGTGAAAACAATATTGAAAGTGTTTGCCTTACCAATAACCTTTTATTTTTGTTTTAAAAACACCAGATAAATTTAATCCAATTTGGAATAAGCTTTCAGTTTCAAAATATGAATAATAAAATGTAGGTTAAAATTTCAAGATCATGGAAATTTTACATTAATCTGTCTTAGTGGGATTGAGATAGTAATGATGCAATGTTAGCGGAAGTTCACTTTGGGGAAGGTTCGAACAGTGTGTATGAACATATGTGTGGAGAATGATAGCTGTAGGGGAGTAAAATGTTACTAGATATCACAGGAGATTTAGCAAGAAACTTTTATAATATAAGGTAGCGTCTTGGAAATATGATTACATTCTACTTGGCTTAGTCTAAGATATAATGTAAAGATTCAAATCCTCAGAGATTTGCATAAACAAGAAACAGTTTTAAATTTTCTCATAATTCTTGGATAGGAAGAGATTTCATTTTGCCTTTCTGCATTTGTTGTGTATGGATGACATGCAATACAGTGATCCTCCTTATGTTATATTAGGAAGGACATTATATCAAGTATGAGCTTTTCAAATTAAAAGGAAAATCCATCGAACATTTTTTTCGAACAGTCTTGTGTAATATTCCTCCACAGGTTTGCATAGGGCTTGTTCCCTCATAGCCCTTAGGTATGAAGCCATCTTGACCAAGAGCAGTGTGGCACTGGGGTGGAACCTACAGAAGACTGAGCATCTACAGGATAGGGGAAAGTGGCCGAGGCTGCAGCAAGAGAGATGGATAAAATGTCATAAAGGTACTTGGTCTTTCCTTTGGTAAAAAAAAAAAATTGACTTATAATAATCACATTTCTAAAAAAACCAAACCAAACCACCACACCCTCACTTAAAAACAACGAAAAAGGAAGCAATAAAGTAACATTTCGATGTAGTCAGCTATAGCTAGAGGAATGGATAAGATTAAAAATATAGAAACAGGGTAAGGCAAGAATTGAAAGGGAAGAACTTAATGAAAAATAAAGCAAGGTGAACAAATGAGAGAAGAGAAAGCAAAATGGTTGACAGATCAAAACAGAAAAACCAAGTCAAGCATTAGATCACAAAAGCTTCTCATACTTTAAAACTGTATTAAGATAGCTGGGGTAGCTGGAGCGTACAAACAGGTGACATGCTTAACTGAATTGGAGGTTTGAATTCATCTCACTGTGTCTTGAAAGGAGTGTCTGCCAATCACCCAACCCTCAAATCAGCCATTGAAAATTCTGTGACATATAAGTTTTACTCTGACAAATAAGTGGCTAGAACTGTCTCATCATATTTATTCAAGTTGTATGCAGAGCAAATGATAAGAGCAGCAGGATTATATGAAGAAGAATATGGCTTCAGTAGTAGAGAAAGTCTTACTGAGAATCTGCCATATGTAAATGATGCAACCTTATTGGCTGAAAAGGAAAAAGACTAGAAACCTTTGTTGGTGAAGACCAAAGATTGCAGTCTTTAGTATGGTTTGCACTCAAATGTAAAGAAGACAGGATTCCTCAGAACTGGATCAATAGTTATCACAAGAATAAATGAAGAACATATTAACATTGTGAAGGATTTCACCCTGCAAGGATCTGCAATCAGTGATCATTGAAGAAACAAACAACACATTGCAGTGGGTACATCTGCCGCACAAGACATTTAAAAAGTGTTGAAAAGCAAGTTTACATTAAAGATAAGGATCACCTGACACAAGATATGGTATTTTTAATCACTTCACAAGCATGTGAAAGTTGCACATTGCCTAAGGATGACAAATGATGAGTTGAAGAACTTTAATTATAGTCCTGTTAAAGAATATTGAACGACCATAGAATACCAAAAGGAAAAAAAAAACACACATTGGTCTAGGAAAAAGGACAGGCAAAATGCTCCTTGTCTGCAAGGATGGCAAGACTTAAACTCACCTACTTTGAACGTGTTATCAGGAGAGACCAGATGTTGGGGAAGGACGCTATCCTTGGTAAAGTAGAAGGGAAGTGAAAAACAGGAAGATTCTTGGTAACATACATTTACACAATGGCGGCAACAATGTGCTCAAACATAAGTACAGTGGTGAGGGTGGTGCACATCTGTGTTTTGTTCAGTTATACACAGGGTTGCTGTGTATCGGGACCAACTCAATAGAACCTAGCAATTGCCATGTGAATAGGTTCATAAAATTATTACAGGGATGGGACATGTCCAATGGGAATAATTTGACAGTGCCTTACTTATAGGATTGATCAGGTTTGCCATTCTGCTAGACTCATAGCAACTTATCTCCCAAAGGGCAGAAGGATACCTCACTATGGGGCTGAGCCCCGGTGGCGTAGTGGTTGTGCGCGGGACTGCAGCCCACTGGGATGGAGGTTCAATTCCGGCTCCCAGGAGCAAAGGCTGGGCCTCCTACTCCCACCACCTGAGGGCAGTGATGCCTAAAAAAAAAAGAAAGAAAGAAAAAGAATACCTCACTATCATCAATAACAGAACATGTTTTCTGAGCCAAGTCTCTGGGGTCTCCTTAGACTGAGACAGATGAAAATCGTCAGGGGGAAAAAAGTGAAACTCCTGTGCAGTGAGAGTTGAGCCCTTAGGGTAGGAAACGTATTGTTCCCTATGCAGGGATTGTCTGAGATCTTCACAGCAAAGCAGAATCAGACGCCTGTAAGCAGGAGACTTGCCAACAATGCTGTGTGGTAACACTTGCTGTTGATAGAGCAAGAAAGGCCTGAGTGTGAACTGTATGCCTCCTCTCTCACGTAGTGAGGGCCTTGGTGACATAGTGGCAAGAGAACCTCATAGATCTAAGTAGCATGGCACAAAGCCACACAGAAGTACAGAAGGACCAGCAGCAGAGATGCAGGAGACCCTATATAGGGATCTTCCGATCAGCAGTCAGGCAGAGCATAGCAAAACTCAGAGCAAACACAAACCTACAAGTCTTCCAAGCAATGTGGTGGTAGCTGGAAGCAGTGATGACATGAAAACAGCATCTGACCAGAACTACATTGCAACTAGTCAAATGAATTAAGCATGGGCATGGGTAATTTGGGGAAGAGTAAGCATTTCCTTCATGAAAATCAATTTTTTATTTTTAATGGTTACTTTATAAATAATGACAATGCTTTCACTTTGCCAACACCGTATTTTGGTCTCAAGTGTCCACTTGAATCACAGATTTACGAAATATCCACAGAATGGCTGGTGCCAAAAGTTTGGCCAAGATGGTGACCAGATAATTAGCTCATGCCTGGAGCTCCATGGTGATCAGCTTCAGCAGCACCACAGGGCAGCCAGGCATCCGGCAGAGGCTTCCACCCCATCTTGGCATTTTGTGGAGACCCACAAACCAGTACCCCCTTCCCCAGAAGTGCCAACAACCCCCACCCCAGCAAAGTGCTTCGCACCCTGGTGCTTCAGGGCAGCCAGACATATGACAGAGACTTCTGCTCTGCCTCAGCGCATGACAACAGAACCGCCAGACAGCCTCCCGTGCACCCTCACTTGTGTCCAGGCATCGGACACAAGTCAAAAGCTTGTACAGTTTCAGCATAAGCCCCCAAACCTTTGGAACTTTCCTACTGCATTCTTCCTTCTCCCTGCTCAATTCTCCACCATCCCCCTGTGGTCACAGCAGTAGATCTGCATGCTAACAGATATAATGGGCCCTCCCTCCCACCACCTGCCTACTGTGGAAAGAACTCCGAGCTAGGAACGAATGACCCAATCCCAAACCCATCCCAGAACTATGCTTCCCTGTGCTTGGGTCAACACTTTCCATTAGACCACAGCTTGGACAACTGCAAACAACCTCTAAGGAGAGCTGAGGGGGGCTGGAGCACAAAGTATAGGCCAAGGTGTGAGGGAAACTCCAGCAGGACAAAGGTGAAACCCAACCCCTCAAGGCAGTTGGCTAAAGGCAGCCTATACAAACACCAACACCAGTCTCCCAAAGAGATAACCAAGGGCTCTGACATATCCGGGGAAATAGTACCTAGTTCTAATAAAACAACAACAACAACAACAACAAAACCTAGCAAGCTGCTTCCCCAGCTTTAACAAGAAAAAATAAACAAAATCCAATGCCAGAGGATAACCTGGGCCTAATGGCAGTGATGGAAAATGCAGGTATTGACCTTCTACACAACGAAAACTTCAGAATGCTCCTTGGAGTTATTCAGGACATGAAGAAAGTATTGCAAAAAAAAAAAAAAAAAAAAAAGGATGGAATGATAGAGTTGCTAAAGGGCACCCACCAAAGGAAAATACAGGAACTAAGGGGCAAGATAACAATAACAAATAGCAAACTCACAGACTTTCCCCAGCAAATGGATGTGGCAGTAAACCATACCATTGACTTAGAGGACTCACAAGCAGAAATTGATAAATGTGTGAAGAATATAACAAGTCCATCAGAAAATCTGAAGAAAATACAAGCGCTAAGAAGCTAGATAGCAAAAACTAATAGCAAAGTCACAGACCTTGTCCAGCAAATGGAAGAGACAGAAAACCATATCAGTGACCGCGAGGACTCACCAATTTCCCTAATGAATATTGATGCAAAAATTCTTAACAAAATACTGGTCAACAGAATACAAAAGTATATAAAACCAATATTTCACCATGACCCAGTGGGATTCTTACCAGGAATGCAGGGATGGTTCAGCATATGAAAGGCCATTAGTATTATTTGCCACATTGAAATGAAAAATTATAAGAACCACATGAGGATATAAATAGATGTGGAAAAAGCATTCAACAACATCCGATTCCTGTCTAAGATCCTCAAGAAGATAGGAATTGAAGTTAAATTCCTCAAGACAATACAAGCTATATATGAAATATCGACAGACAAAGTGGTAGCCAGTTGAGAAAAGTAAAGATCATTTCTTCTGAAATGGGGGACTAGACAAGGATATCCCTTGTTCCCACTCCTATTTAACATCCTAGCTAACAGTATAAGACACACAAAAAAGGACATTCATCTGAGGAAGGGGGAAGTGAAACTATCATTACTCATGATGATATTATTTCACTTGTGAAAAATCCCAAAAGTTTCACAAGAACAGATCTTGAAGCTATGGAGGAATATGGCAGAGTAGCAGGTTACACAATCTACCAGACTACTATACTCATGGGACAAGTCCACAGAAGAGGGGATCAAAAAGGAAGTGCCCTTTCACAATAGCCAAGCAAAAATTGAAATATTTAGGGTTATACCTGACTGAACAAAATAGCTATATGAGTGTGTTAGTCCAGGTAGACTAGAGAAACAAATTCATAAACATGCATATGTATATATGGAAAAGGTTTATCTACAAGAGGAATGGAACATTGAGAAAGCATCTCAACCCAGTCCAGTCCATAAGTCTGATATTAGCCCATATGTCTGGTACCAATCTATAAAGTCTTCTTCAGACTCACGAAGCAGATGCAATGACTCCAGGACAATCACAGGCCAGTGGATGCAGAATCTTCTGTATCCAATGGTGGTAGAAACACTTCAGTGCTGGCAGGTGTCTCTCTGAGCCATCCCAAGCACCTCAGCACTGGCGTGAGTCTCCATGTGGCTTCTCCAACCCCAGAGATCTGGTTCCCTCAGGGCAAGCCCACGTGGCTTCTCCTTCAGCTCCTCCAGCTTCCAGGACTTAGGACCTATCTGCATGCTGTCATGTTGTCTTTTCAGTCGAACTCCCAAGAGATGAGTTCTGTGTCTTGTCAGTAGATCGTCTCCAAGCAACTGAGTAAATAGCTTTTCCTTTCACAGGGGAAATATCACAAAATTTACCAGAATTCTCAGAGAAAAGCCATGTCCACACAGAGGTCTCATATCCAGATTGACAGGCTAGACTCCACCCCTACACTCTTAAGAAAAAGGCATCAGAGTACATGACTACCACAATGAGGAAAACTACAATATACTACTAAAAGAAGCCAAAGGGGACCTCAACAAATGCAAGTACATCCCATGCTTGTGGTTCAGAACACTCAATATAATAAATATGTCAGTTCTACCCAAGGTACTATATAATTTAAATGCTATCCCAATCCAGATACCATCACTTTTCTTCAAAGAATTGGAAAAAACAGATTACCAACTTTATATGGAGGGGGAAGAAACCCAGAATAAGCAGAGAACTCCTCAAGAAGAAGGACAAAGTTGGAGGACGTGTTGTGTTGGACTTAAGCACTGTATAAATACAGCAACAGTGTGGGATGGGTATAATGATGTATATTCAGACCAATGGATAATGATTGAAAACCCAGAAATAAAATCATCAGCATACAGACAACTGATCTTTGATAATGACCCAAAAAATATCAAATGGGAAGCAGATGCCCTTTTCAATATGTGGTACTGGAAAAAATGGATGCATATCTGCAGAAAAAGGAAGCAAGTCCCTTAACTCACTCCTATCATAAGAATAAATTCAAGGTGGATCACAGACCTAGAGTCAAAACCTGAAGCTATTAGGCCTATCAATGAGGGAATTGGTAAATATCTGAAAACTGACTCAGGGAATACCTAGGCTATCAGAAATAGGAAAGGACACAAACACAAAGGAGGCACAAATTGACAAGCGAGTTAAACTGAAGATAAAGCATTTATGTACATACATACAATGGAGTATTATGTATCCCTAGAAAGCAGTGAAGAAGCATATCACCGCCTTGGAAGAACTGGAGGAAATTTGCTCAGCAAAGTAAGCCAAGCACAGAAGGACAAGTGCAACAAGAGTCTGATGGTATAAGCTCAAAAATGCAAAAAGGGCATAGGAAAGAAGCTACTATATACATACATTACTGGGGTGAGGTCCTGGTCCAAATTCAAAAGAATTTGCCAAGAGTAATAAGAGAACACAGACTAGGAAAACATCTTCAGCAATGACACATCAGACAAATGGCTTATTACTAAAATCTACAATACTCTGCTAACTTACAGCAAGATAAAAAACCAATTGTCCACTAAAGAGGTGGGCAAAGGGCCTGAACAGAAGTCCCTCAAGAACAGAAACTCAAATGGTCAAAAAATAAATGAGAAAATGTCCCAGACCTCTAGCCATAAGAGAAATGTAGGCCTGAGCCCCCATGACATAATGGTTGAGTGCGGGACTGCAGCCCCCTGGCTTGGTGGTTCAAATCCAGCAGCAGCTCTACACTAGCAAGGCTGGACCTCCCACTCTCACCAGAGGGCAGTGATGCCTTAAAAAAAGAGAGAGAAATGTAAATTGAGAAAACTGTGAGATACCACCTAACACTTTCAAAGGTAGCACAGTTTAAAAAAAAAAAAATCAGGATGCAAGAAGTGATGGAGGCGCTGTGGTGAGATAGGAACTCTCATCCACTGCTAATGAACCTGTAGGTATATACAGACATCATGGAAATAGATTTGGCTATATCTAAAACAAATGGAAATTGAGATACTACATGACCCAGCAATCCTCCTACTGGGCATATACCAAAAAGAGATAAGAAACAAACTGCAGCCAGACATCTGTACTCCAATGTTCATCGCAGCACAGTTCACAAATGCAAGGAGATGGAAACAACCCCAATTTCCATCAACTGATGAAAGGATCAACAAACTGTGGTATATGCATACAATGGAGTATTGTATGCCCCTAAAAAGCAGTGACGAAGCATATCTCCAGCTGGGAAGAACTATCCAGGTAAGATGACAGGGCCAGATTAAACCAAGGGAAACATATGTTAGCCAACTAAAAAAGGTGGTAGGGAGTGAGGGGAGACATGGGTAGCCAGGGGAACAGGGCACTAAAGGGAGAGAGCTGTTTATATATCCACAGGGAAAAGGGAGCCAGATTTCTGCTGGGTGCTCCAAGAATACCACACACTGGCACGAAGGGGGGAACCAATAGAGAGTTCTGAGACGCTGGTTCCATTACCAACTAAGAGTACTGCCCTCCTCCCTTTCCCCTAGAAGAATTTATTTCAGAGGACAGCACTGAAGCTACAGCTCAAGGAGAGAGACATGTCTGATCAGAGCACACTGTAGCAAATGAAGGGGGCAGAAAAAGGTGTGAAGCACATCCTGTCCCACCAAGCCCTGAGGATGATATCTGCTCAGAGCAGTCAATGCACAGAGAGAAGCATAGGGCCAGCCCCACCAGGAGACATGCCATCCCTCACTGGGAAAGGAAGTAGGAGTTAGCAAATTCAGGGACAAGGGAATAAGTGACTAAACCAATGGTGAGGGGTGTATAGGAAGTCTGGTAAAGCTTAATCAAAGGCAATGTAACTGAGAGGAATTGCTGAAATGCAAATGAAGGCTGAACAAGTTAGAGAGACAAGAGAAAAGTAAATAGGGGAAAGAACTAGGTGGCAAAGGGCATTTATAGAGATCTAAATACAGGATTGAATATATGTAAATATAATTATATATGACCATGGGGAAATAGACCTGTATAAATAAAGGTTTAGCATTAAGGAAGCAGATGTACATTGGGCTTCTACTCAAGTATTACCCCAAAACAAGCACACTGAGTTCTATAAAATTGCCATTCTATTATGCTTACCTATCCTACCTGATTGCTAATGACAAAGAGGGTGCATAAGCAAATGTGGTGAAAAAAGTTAATGGTGTCCTGCTATCAAAAGACAAAGCATCTGGGATCTTAAAGGCTTGAAGATAAGCTAAGATATCTATTTGAGGAAAAGCAAAGCCCACATGGAAGAAGCACCCAAGCCTGTGTGATCCTGAGGCATTGATGGGGTCAGGTATCAGGCATCAAAGATCCAGAAAAAAATCATAATGTAAATGAGGGGGGAGTGCAGAGTGTAAGATCAAGGCCAATCTGTAGACAATTGGATATCCCTTGACAGAAGAGTCATAGGGAGATGACCAGCCAGTCAGAGTGCAGTGTAGTACCATTGAAACTTATAGCTTTCCTCTGGTTCTTTAATGCTTCCTCCCCCCTGTCATGACCATGACCCTAATTCTACCTTACAAATCTGGCTAGAGCAGAACATTTGCATGGGTACAGATAAGAGCTAGAAACAGGGAATACAGGACAGAAAATCTCCTCAGGACCAATAATGAGAGTAGCCATACCAGTAGGGAAAGAGGAAGGTGTGGGGGAGAAAGTGGAAACAGCTCACAGTGGCCTATCTATAACCCCTTCACAGGGGGACGGACAACACACAAGGGAGCAAAGAGTACAGTGGAAGTCATGAAAAAAATGATTATAATTATCAAGGGTTGATGCGGGAGGGAGGGGAAAATAAGAAGCTGATATCAAAGTCTCAAGTAGAATGAAAATGTTGATGGCAACAAATGTACAAATGTGTGTGACATACAATGGATCCATGAATGGATTGTGTTAAGACTTATATGAACCCCCAAGAAAATGATTTTTTTTTTAATTTAAAAGAATAGCTGATACCAGTGGATGCATGTGTTTCCTTTCTTAACAGTTCAATGACACCTGAAAATTTGAGATGCCCCCTGGTAATACAAGAAAAGAAGAGAATTAAAGAAGTAGTGAACATTCAAGGTGAAACCAGAAATCTTATACACATATGTACTTAATCTCTTTTGTTCCATTAGTTTTATGTGGCAATTTTTATATATTAAAACATTTGTTTTCTGTAATTTATGATGTGCTACTTGCTCTGCACCTAACTTTCTGCAAGATTCCTGGTGTCTCTTTTCCCCAACAGTGCCGTCAGAAGCACAAGTCACCTGCTCCGTCATTCTCAATATCCTTTGCCCATGAGTCTCACAGTTTCCAGCTCTCTCTGTCTCTGACATCTCACTTTGGGCCTTGTGATAGTAGTCTCCACACCTCACACATTGGTTTCCTATTTGTAATACAGTTGGTGTGTAATATGTCCCAAGCTCCTGGCCCATTTGCCTACTCTAAATCTAAGTGGCAACTAACCTGCATTCTACATTTTCATTTGCATCTTTATAAGATTCTCCAAAGCCCATGGTATATTCTAGCCATCTCTGTTATCTTTATGTCCAAAGATCATGCCAATTTATTTGTTTGCATTGAACCCATGCTGGACCAGGTTGACTAGAGAATAAATCCCTGGCATTCATATATGTGAAAGAGAGATTTATATCAAAGAGGAATTGTGATCAAGTTCATAAATCCAATATTAGTCCATATGTCTGATGCTAATCCACAAATTCCTCTTCAGACTCATGCAGCATTCAGACTCATGCAGTATCAATGATACTAATGCAGGTGAATCACAGACTGGTGGGCAAAAAGTCTTATGAATCTACAGGTGGTGGAAGCATTTCAGTGCTGGC
The DNA here is from genome assembly GCA_004026705.1 of Nesogale talazaci. Lineage (NCBI taxonomy): Eukaryota > Metazoa > Chordata > Mammalia > Afrosoricida > Tenrecidae > Nesogale > Nesogale talazaci. Next base: position 194,049 of record PVJH01001010.1, on the reverse strand, counting down.
ATGGGTCTCCACTTGGCTCTTCCCACTTTCTGAGTGTCTCAACAGTAGGAAAGTGAAGCAAAGAGAGTGTATGTGGCCAGCTTCCAAGGAGAAAGGGAGGAAGTTCCCAGAATCCTCATGAGAAGGCCATGTTCACAAGAAGGCATCAACAGGCTGTGACCTGATTGACAGGCTACGCTCCACCCCTACACTCTTAATATCCTCAAGTTGACACAAGATTATGTAACTACCACCTATTCTTTCCTCTGATTGAACTTTCCCTTCAGGCCTTCTCTGTGCTGTTTTTTGTATTCCATGAATGGACATTTGCTCATTTATACTTTCTGTGCTTATTTTTCCACCAAATCACTCTATGCCATGAACTTATTTCATTTTTTTCATAACCCTTCTTACTAAAATGCTCCAATGTACCTTTGTGTTTGCTTAGTCCACCTATGTGGTGAACAAATTTGTCAAGCATTTAATCCTCCTTGGATCCATAATGTTCATGGATAAAACAGTCGAGAGATCAAAGGAGACAATGCAGTTGGGTAATCTGTTGCACAAGCCATTTTTAAAGTGCCAGAAAGCAAGGAAGTTACTTTGAGAACAAAGTTGTGCTTAAACAAATCCATCATATTTATAATTGCCTGAGATGCATGTGAAAGTTGAATATTAAGCAAGTGAGATGAAAAGAAACTCCAAACTAAAAATATGATACATATGAATTATAGAATATTTGAAGAATATTTGAAGTATCATGAGCTGTAACACATCTCTTTTGGAAGAAGGACAGCTAGATGGCAGGGATGGCAAGACTTAGTTTGTCTCACATACTTTGGAGATGTCTGGAGAGGCCAGTCCTGGAAAAGGATACCTGACTGGGGTAAAGAAGGAGGGCAGTGAAAAAGACAAAGGTTCCCAGCAGGATGAATGGACACAGTGGTTTCACTGATGCATTCAAACATAAGAACCGCTGTGAGGGTGGTGATGACCAGGCAGTGATTCCTTCTGTTAGACAGAGCGTCACTCTGAGTGGAGCTGACGCTATTGCACCTACCAACAATACAGGTGAACAAACAATCTGAAAGCTGGACCTTGAGGAAAACAACATGGTATCAGCATTAGAAGGAGATCCCTAATGTGCAATATACAGATTCTAAAGTGAAGAAGACTTGAAGACCTTACTAAAGAAGATCAAAGACTCTAAGCTTCACTAACTATCACACTTAAAAATAAAGAATATAAAAAATCTTTGCAAATAGACCAATAAGCCACCTCATGATAAGTGGAGAAATATTGATATTGTCTAGGAATTCCTTGTATTTCAAGCCATGAGCATTGCTCATGGAAGATGTAGTCAAGAAAGGAAACAATGTGTTACAATCATAAAATCTTCTACAATAGGAAATTTAAAATAATAAAAACAAAGGTGTCACTTTGAAGACTTAATCCACTTAATCCACTTAGTTCACTTAATCCAACTATGGTATTTTGGAATACTTCATATGCATCCCAGAGCTGGACAATGATGAAAGGAGAACAGAAATGACTTGATGCACTTTATTTTAGTGTTGGTGAAGAACAATGAATATAGTATGGACTGCCAACAAAATCATCAAATATTTCTCACTAACCCTCTACTTTACTGAGTATGATATCCTTCCAAATAACACGGTCAAGGAGTGATAACACAGTCAAGGAGAATAAATGTCCACTTCTTAGAAGCGTTCTGACTATATACTTCATCCAAATCACTGAAGGTTTAGAACAACTTTATTGGAATATGGTCCCACAAAAGCAACAGTCCTAAAATGGATCGATATTTTAAGGAAGGATAGGGATACCTCAAAGATGATGCAAGAGAAGAAAGATGGTCATATTGGATGAATGCGGAAAGTGAATGCATTCCACAAATGAGTGGGAAAAGACAATAGAATTACCATTGATGTGATTGTTACTAAAGTTGGTACCTTTCATAGCTTGACATTATCAATTTTAAGTGAATATCTTGGCTTCAACAAGCATTTGACTGAATGGGTGCCCAAAGTGTTGTGCAAAAATTAGCTAGTTTAAAGTACTGATCTTTCCCTTATCTCTTAAAAGAAATAAGAATAAATTAAATGAGGACTATTTTTTAGAAGGAATCATGATAAGAGGCATAATGATTAACCAGAAAGATCTAAAAAGTAAGGTTTAATCAAACAATGGGGATCTGTTGGAGCAGTTAAGGACACAGGAAGATTATTATGTCAAAGCATGTAGGGAAAATATTGCTGAAGGGAAAGATTGTTCTATTCTTCATGTTTGTGTTGATGATATAGAATTCCTACATAATAGGACATTATTACTTATTAAATATGATAACTGATCAGGACAAAGATCAAAGAAGACTATCAGGAAATGTATTTTTTCTCAATTCTAAAAAACATAGTATATGAAAAGTATCTGTCTATCTGTAGAAGGAGGTTGATTTAGCTGATTGCTTTTGATAAGAAACAAAAGACTCACATATTCAGAAATATCAGATGCTTATAATCCTTTCTCTATCATTAGACAGCATAGGTGTATGGTAGACTAAGGACACAAATTCCTCTGAGATCTTTCATTGCTTGGTCTTTGGGTGCTTGCCCTTTACCTTCACAGTGTTATTTTGCCCAAGACCACTGTGCTAGCTGTGGTCTTCAAGGAAAAATCTGTTTAGTACTGATTTATCCTTCAGGCCGCATCTGAAATATCACTTCTTTATAGAACCCTTCCCAAGCTATGCACACAAGAGTAGTTTTATTATCTATTTTTAAAGTTTTCCATGTGCATTCAGATATATTTATATATTAAATCTCTGTCCATCTGCTAAAGGAAGGGTCGGCAAGCTCTGCACATGGGCTGCAGTTGGCCTGCCACCTGATTTTTCAAATACCATTTATGTGAGTGCAACCCCCTCTTTATTTATGTACTGTCTATGGCTATATTGCAGAAGAACAGCAGAGTTGAGTTATTGCAACAGAGTCCATTTACCTCCCAAAGTACACTTTCCTCTCTGGTCCTTTAGAGAAAGAGTTTGTTAAACTCTGTCCCAGATGACAAGCTCTTGAAGACAGATATTCTCTCTTGTTCACCATCACACACTGTGGCAGTCATGTGCTTATGTTAATTTTATGATTGAAATGTAGGGATGGAGTCTGGCCTGTTAATCTGGAGAAAGCCATTGAGTAGCCGATGAGGCATCTATGTGGGCATGGCTTTCACCTGAGACTCCTGGGAAATCTCGAAATATTTCCCTCATGAAGATGAGAAGCTATCTTCCCCAGTTGTTGGGAGTTAGTTTCAGAGATGACTAATCACAGGCAACTCAGAATGGTGGCATCTGGGAGGCTGGAGTAGCTGGTGGAGAGACCACATGGCTTTGCCCTGATGGAGTCAGACCTCTGAGGCTGGGGCAGCCACATGGAGGCCACATGGAAGTGATGAGCTGCTTCTGCCACCACAGGATGCTGTTGATGGACCCTGAGCCCTGGAAGCGAGGAGTCATGGGGAGACCCTGGTCGGTGCCAGGACTCTGTACCCACTGACCTGTGACTTCGTGAGTCAGAAGGAGACTTTATGTACTGATATCGGGCATATGGGTTAATATTGGACTTGTGACTTTGAGCTGGACTGGGCTGACATTTTCTCAATGTCCTGTTCCTCTTGAATATAAACCCATTCCTTATATCCATATGCATGTCTCTGAAATTTGTTCCTTTAGTCCACCCGTACTGACTCACACACCTAATATCTAACACACAGCACATGTTCAGCATTTGACTATTGTTTATTACACAATCGTTGAATGATCTAGTAAATCAACTAATTGCATAAAGACATCAAGTATTAAAAGATAAAGAATTTTTGTCAGCATAAGTCTTTTTTTATTCTCTGAAGTGCTCAATCCCAAAATTTGAACAATTGCATATTAGTGCTACCTTTCCTTCCCAAGACTTTTATTTCTTACATAGTACTAAAGCCAAAGAGGGTTTTCTTTCTAATCAATATCTAACTACTGTTGAACTGCTAGACAGTATCAATATTATTTTGATCTCTATTTTCAGCTCATAGAAATGCAAAGATATGGTGTCTAGTTCTTCTGTATCGTATAAAGGTAGAAATACAATGTCCCATTCTTTCAGGTATGGCATTGTTCCAGAAGACACATTCAATACTGTAGCATTCCCCTCCTGCCAATCCGTCGCCTTCACTAAAGAGATTGTTGAGTGTGTTTTAAGACTGGTTTCTGCATTCAATTGCACTACCTTGATTTTGACCCATTTGAACTTTTTTCACTTCATTTATCTCTGCTTTCAAATATGCTAAATTCATTTTGAATACTAAATGTATCTTCCATAAGCAGCCTGTACTTATTCTCTCCAGTAGATTGAACTCATCTACTCATTTGATGAGCCTGTTCTCAATTTCATTTTCCCAGTCATTGAAGAAACACTTAAGCAGTTCATGAACCAAAGGTGACCCCTTGAAGACATAACTAGTTATGTCTGCTAGTCATTCATCAATAATCCTTCATTAATATGGGCAATTTTTCAATCCACTGCTTTTTGTTGATGCAAAGTCAGAGAGTAACAAAACTTATTCCCTGAAACTTTTCAGAAAAAAGTATTTTGCCTTCTGTTTCACTAAAATACTACCAACGAGTGGGTGATGATGTTTAGAAATACGGTTTCTTTTGTATATGGAGAATTATATTTTTGGTTTGTTTAGTCAACTCTGCAATGTGGCCTTTCATAAACATTATGATTAAACAGATAGTTGGTCACCCTTGTTTTGTCAAAGAACTGTCTCTATTTATTTTCCACTCTCCTTTGTCTCTGTGTTCTCTGCTTGAGTAATTACTGAGTCCTACACTTCATACTGTTTCTTGGAATTATCATTGCTCAGCCATTACAGTTACAACTTCAAGTCACACCATTACCACTTCTGGCCTAAAGCATTGTAAAAAAAATTCTTAACTGATGATGTAAAATATTTGCCTCAAAATCTTGTTATGCTCTCAAAGGGAAATATTTTTGCCAATACTACACTCTATCAAGAGTCCATGGTGATTCTCAATTGCCCCTCAATAAATACGTAAATAAATCTCTGAATGTTACATTTAGGATCAGCTCCCTATTCTCTCACTCTTCAGTTTTGAAAGCACAGTTCATGTTTAGGGCTGTGATAAACAAGCAGGGCTACCAAATTGACTGTGCCTTATAATCACTAACATGATTTGTTAATGACATTTGCTGGAAACAAAGACAATTCTTTTTATTTTGCATATTGTTTTCATTTATAAATCTGTTATTTATTTTCAATATGACAATCCATTCTTTATTAAAAATAAGAATTCTCAGGAAGAACAGTCTTACTGGCATTTGTAACTGGTTAGACATACTATATACAGTATGATAAAGTTCTTTTGATATTTATTGTTGATGAATTTTGTACCTATGTTTGATACTTTGATACAATTTTGGGGTCCTTTGTCCATTGTCACATAGTCAATTCCAACTCATAACAGTCCTATACATGGCCTCCCAAACGTTGAATCGATATGTGAGCAGATGACTTCATCTTTCTCCCATGTGAAGGCCTTCAATCTCTAACCTTGCAGCAGAGTTTATCCACAGCACCACTTGGGATCTCTTCTCTCTCTCTCTCTCTCTCTCTCTCTCTCACCTGTATGCATATATTTATGTGTATATGTATGCACATATGTATTAAATTCAACTGTATTTTTATGAAGAGTGCTAATATTTCAACATATGCCCTGCCCTACTCTGAGGAGATAGTCTATTAGTCAATTATAATGACTTGCATACAGAAACTTCGAGTTGTGCTATATTTACATACCAAAATTGAACTCCAAAACAAAACCCACTGCCATTGAATCTATTTTAATTCAGAGTGACCTTGTGCATGATTTCAGAGACTGCTGATCTTGACAGAAGCAGACAGCCTTATCTTCTTCCTGTGGAACAGCTGGGGGTTTGAACTTGTGACCTGACCTTTCAACTAGCAGTCCAACACTTAACACACTACCCCGCCAAGACTCCTCGTGTTAGCACAGCTCAGAGTAAATAGAGCATTTTGAGGTTACACTGGGCAGTTTTGAAAGCAATTAAAGATGAGGTTAATGTTGGAAATTAGAAGGACTTCTAAATTTAAAGGAATGCTTTGTTGGGGAAAGTTTTACTCATAAAATAACAACAGAGTATAAGATAAAATTTTTACAAACTTAGAAGCTAAAATATATAGCATATAATCTACCAATCTTTAAAAGTGCTAGAGATTTACAAGTACAAAAAAAATCCCAAATAAGGTAAATGCATGGTCTAATAACTAAAATATTTGTAACATAACATCTTAATGAATTTATTTTTAATATGAGCATATGATTGCTAAAATAAAGATTTAGCAATTAACAGATTAGTTGAGGAAACTTAGGTGATCACAGGATATTCTTTGCAAATCCTGTGAGACATAGTTTACTCATTTGTGTTTGGCAGAGTTATAGTCTTGATTATAGCTCTACAAAAATCTGGATTTACTAAATAGGCTGTAGTGTGTTGTACTTTTCCATCACATAAATAAAATGACACATGTAACATGCCACTGTGAAATGTTGAAATACTGTAGAATGATTATTTGAACAATGAAAACCAGCTTGCATGCCTCTGGTGCTTCCTGCCTAAAGAATTTTTAGCATTTGCTTTAGTTTTTCAGATTTCTTCAGTCATCTTTTAAAGGCAATGTTTAAATATATATATAATTAAATTTTTCTGCAGCAAACTTTCACTAAATTATGGCTATAAGTTATTAGTTTTAGTAGTAGAAAATAATTCCTGAAATAGGGAAATTACCAAGATGTACAAGCAGAAACAAAAGACTTACCAATCATTGGTGAGAATCAAAGCAAAGAATAAAGCTAAATATATGTCTCTGATTGTGAGCAGTTATCCAAATGACTCACAGTGAGGAGACCATGTGGGATGTTTTCAGTCACTGGAATGCTGGTTCATGGAGGTGGGAAATCCCTGATATTCCCTCCCTTGGAGATAAGTCCACTCCAATCTTCGCCTTCATGCTGACTTGGCATTTTCCCCTCTGTATCTTTTTATCTCATCTTATGAAGATATCATTTATTGTATTCATCACAACACAGCTGTGTAACTTTCCACTCCACTGTCCTTAAAATCTGTCCTAGTTCGAGTGACTCATTTAAGATGGCTGAGGATGGAAATCTCCAGGGAGCAAAGAGCTTCACCATTCTCTCTGTGAGTGGCAGGTAGATTTGAAATACCATCTTACCCAATAGTTACTTGAGAAGAGCTAGCCTCAGATTCCTCATCAACATTCCTGGTGTAACAGGAGTAACTACTTAATGAAGTAGCTGTGAGGCATACAGGAGCTCTTGTGGGACAGCACGTTAAGCATTAGGCTTCTAACTAAAGCTTGGTGGTTTAATATCCACCAGTTACTCAGAGTGAGAAAGATAAGTCATGCGCATATAAGAATGCACAGCCTTTTACTTTGCCCTCAAGTGTCACTATGAGTGGGACTCCTTTCAAGGCAGTGGTTTTAAGAGAAATAAATGAATTGATATTTGTGTAGTACTGTGTGAATATCATAGTGCTACTGTAATAAAGTATCACAAACTTGGTGACTTCAAATAACAGAAATTTATTATCTCACAGTTGTAAAGGAGAGCCTAATACTATGGTTTTGAAGTTTACTTTTCACACCAGCATCATATTTTTTTTAGATTTACTTATGCTCATATAAATTCATTATTGGGTTCATTATTTTAACAACTACGGAAAAGTTTATCATGGGACTCATACCATTTTCTCCTAGTCTTTATTTAAGCTGTGTGATAGGTTTATTGTGCCAACTTGGCCAATGGAAACATGTGGAATTAATCAAGTTGCAGTTTGATTGGAGGGCAAAGAGATAAATGGCTCAGCAAGGCCTGCCCCTTCTCTCTCTTGCTCTTTGGGGATCAGACCAGTATGTAATTGCTTTAGCTAGTTCTCTGCCTCAAGTTATGAACACACTACCTGTGGGACAACCAGCCTGTGGATCATGTCCCTAAAATTTGAGGTTCCTTCAGGACCTGCTTCATCATGGTGCCGGTGTGCACATCACTTTAGATTGAGACTGGTGGACTCTATTGTCTTTCCTTGCATGAGTTAGGTATCCCATCCAGGGCACTTCACAAAGCTCTTGAACAGCTGACTGCTGATGGCCCACCCTGCAGTTTGCTGCCTGTAGGTGGGCTCTGCCTGTGTTAACTGAGGGAAGACTCAGCTCTCTGCTTCTCTAACTTTGGACCTGGGAGAACCTCATGAGTGGAAGGATTTCCAGTATATTAACTGTTCCACAGATTTGACTTGAACTGAGCCCTATGTACTGCCTTGTAGACTAAGTAGCTTTTATATTCCTTTGTGTTACATCTATCATCTATCTATCCATTAGTCATCTCTCTATATCTATCTATTCATAAATGCGCTGGTTTTGTTTCTCTAGAGAACCCTGCCTAACACAAGAGGAGTCCCGTGGTATAGTAGCGACATGTTGGGTTGCTAATCACAGTGTAAAGCAGTTCAAAACTACCACAACCCTGTCCGATAGGGTCACGATGAGGTGGGATTGCCTTAAGACTCTGAATGAGATTTATTTTAGCTCATTCTAGGTTTTCATTTTTAATCTACTAGGGGCAGAAATTGCTGTCAAGATTTATTACCTCTGAAGCCTTTGTGGGAGCATGTGCTCTATGCTTCTCTCCTACATCTGTGGTCATGGGAAATCTTTGACATTACTTGGCTTATAGGCATTAGAGGCAGTCTTCAATTTTCGCCCCCATCTTCACATGGCATCCTTCTTTCTATGTCCCTCTGTGTGATTTTGTCTTCTTATTTGGATATAAGGCAAATAAGAATATAAGATCCTGCCACATTTCAGGAAATCTCATATCTGAGCACTTAATTATATGTTCAATGACCCTCTATTCAAACTAGTTGGATTTTTAATTTCTAGGTGGACATGAAATTTTGGGTGACACAATTCAAGTCACTAATATTAATTAGAATAGGTCATGCCATCGAATTCATACTCAGTCAGCTAAACAAAGGGAAAAACTAAAATTAATTTAATTAAATGCAAGGTAAGTCAAAAACCTCACCCATGCATGGGTCTCTCCAAACAAAACGTGATTAAACATGTCTTTGGGATTCTTGGAGACCAGCAGGCAAGTTTTCTCAGTAATATGCTCATTTTTCTTGACATAGTCTTTTTTAGGGTGTGGTAGCGACACATTCTGTTGTCAACTTGAGACTATTGAGAGTGAAGGGGTGGATTTTAGCCTGTGAATCAGGTCACAGGTTTGTGTCTTTAAACCTCACTGTTTCCATTAAATCACAACCATGTGGCTTAAATATTGATTAGAATTAGGGAATGTGGGCTGAGCCTCAGTAGCGTAAGTGGTTGAGTGCAGGATTGCGGCCAGCGGGCTTGGCGGTTCAACTCCAGCAGCTGCTTTCAGGAGCAGCACTGGGTAGCGCTCACGACTACCAGAGGCAGTGATGCCCCAAAACAACAACAACAACAACAACAACAATAACAACAACAAAGAAATAGGGAATGCAAGAAAAAATAGAGTATATCAGTATGCAGGACTAGTAATGGGGAAACTAAAAGAGCTCAGTGCCGTGGGTTTCTGAGACTTTCCATCTTTGTGGGAGCAGACATGCTCATTTTGTAGATGGGGCTCTGATGATCAAATGAGAAACAGTGGTCAATATCTGAGTTACCGCAACAGCCTCAAAGGTAGTTTTTGTCTTTTTTAAATTACTCCAATTAATCTTTCCCAAACGCTATATTCATGCCAGGGGCTTACCAGGAAATTTCCATCAATGTTTCTTTGTTCTCCCCTATTGTGTCCTTCCCAAATGTTCTTCGTGAGTCCCCGATTTACCTTCTCTTTGAGAGAAAGTGTTTTTGTCATCATTTCTGAACCGCACAATGTCCTTGCCCAACTCTGAGTTCACACAGTGCACAGTGATTTCTCTTTTCTCTGGCCTTTTATTATATTTATTGTCTGTATTATCCTTTCTGGCTATGAAATGTCATTTAGTTTATTGTGTGTGCATATTGCCATTCAAAATGGTTTGTAAAATGCCTGGGGTGCCGCCGGGGCTTTCCTTTATTTCTCTGTGAAGTTTAGATCTGATCCAGGGGGCTTGTAAGACACATTTTCTATTTGGTAAGATGAAAACTTGCCTGGTCGACCTTTAAAAATGTTTGAGCACATTATTTGGGGTCAAGGTTTTAAACCTCAAATTAACAGGCTCACACATATTCTACAATTCATTGTATTTTTTCCAACTTGGCTTAGGAGAAATGGTAGAGTTCGTAGAACTTTTAAAAGTCATTGTACATACAAGTTACTATGTTCACTTTCTGAACTATGTGTAATTATGCATTCACCAAGATAGGTATTTTTTTTCTAAAAATTAATTTCCTTGGCTTGACCTCCCAATAGAAAATACTGGATTTAAGGCCCTCAGCTAACCTGCAGTCTTTTAAATGACATTCTGAATTATATTTGATACCTCAAATGCTTTGTATTCCCCAAGGAAACTCTTCTGTAATGTAACTTGCCTTCTGAAAATTATTCTTTGCCAGCTATCCAGTGACCATTAATGTCTCCAAAAAAGCCTGTGATTAAAGAATAAATTAAGGAAATGTGGATTTCTTTTTTCTTGCGCCTAAATGCTTAGCACTTCTGTACAGCATTTTAGCCATGAGGGTATTCTATTTAGGGTCCAATAGAAGAACAGGATGACAAGTCATGAACATATTTCGTGTCATAGGATTCTATAAACTAGTTTAATTTCATTAAAGATGTCATCAGCTAATATTTAGTAATTTCTTATTTATTCAGCTAGGTTAGGTTCCATGGAGACGGTTCTGAATCATAGCCTTCCTACATGCAATAGGAAAACAAAACAATGTCCGGCACTGTACCATCTTTGCAATTGCTCTTTTTTGTGCCTCCTGTGCAAATCCACCTGACAGAGGGTCTGGTTCTTGTGCTGACCCTCTCTTTTGCCAACCATGTGTCCTTTTTATGAAGTGGCCTCTCCTGATCACATGTCCATCTGAGAGTAAATCTTGCTAACTTTGCCTTTAAGAAGCATTCAAACTGTACTTCTCCTAAAACAGGTGGTGGTGGTGGTGGTGGTGGTGGTGGTGGTGGTGATTGCAGTCTATGCTACTTCCAATATTCTTCACAGATACCATAGTTTAAATGCATCAGTTTTTCTTTGCTCTTGCTTCTTCGATCCCTATCTTTCACAGGCATATGAGGCGATTGAAAACACCATGGCTTGTGTCAGTCTGTCTTTAATCCTAAAAGTAGCATCTTTGCTTTTGAACGCTTTAAAGAGGGCTTATGCTGCCGATATACCTAATGCATTACCTCATGTTATCTCTTGACTGGTACTTCCATTAGCAATAATTGTGCTAAGCCAAAATCCTTGATGAGGTTACCTGTTGGTTGAGTGAAGGTTTTGGTTTTCTTTCCATTGAACTGTAGTCCAGACTGAAGTTTCCAAACTTTGATCTTCATCAACAGGTACATCATGTTCCCCTCATTTCACAAAGCATGATTGTACCCTCTGTACACGGCAGCCTTCCTCCAACCCTCATGTTGCATTCTTCATCATTAAGATCAACTTCTCTGATTATTTATTCAGCATAAAGATTGACTAATATGGTGAGAGGATACAACCCTGATACATACTTTTTCTAACTTTAAACCATGACGGTATTCCCCTGTTCTATTTACACAACTGGACCTGTAACTATGTACAAGTTCAGCATGAGCTCGAATAAATATTCTAAAACTCTCATTCTTCTTAAGGCTATCCATATTTTGTTATGGTTCATGCAGTCAGATGTCTTTGTATAGTCGATGAAGCACAAGTAAATATCTTTCCGGCATTCTCTACTTTGAGCTAAGATTCATTTGACATCAGTAAAGATAGCACTTGTTCCATGTTCTCTTCTGAATCCATCCTGAACCTCCGGAAACTTCTTTTTAGTATAATGCTGCTACTGTTGTTGGATGATCTTCAGGGGGAGAAAATTACTTCCATGTGATATTCATTATATTGTTCTGTAATTTGAGCATGTTGTTGGGTCACCTTTCTTTGATGTGGCTATTCATAGGCATTGCTTCTTGTCATAGAGCCAAGTAGCTGCTTTAAAAATTTCCTAGCACAGAGCAGTGAGTACTTCTAGTTCATTAGCTTTTTGAAACATTTTAATATGTGTTCCACCAAGTCCTGGAAACTTGCTTTGGCTAATTCTTTCAGTGCAGCATGAGTGTCTTCCTTCAGTACTGTTGATTTTTGCTTATATTCTCAAAAGGATTGATTGAGGGTTAGTTTTTTTTTTTTTTTGGTACAGTGACTCAGTACTCTTTCCATCTTTTTTGATGCTTCCAGGATCGTTCAATATTTGGCCCATGGATTGTTTCAATATTGAAACTTGAGGTTGAAGTTTTTCTCTTCTATATTTCAGTTTAAGATATGCAAACCTTATTCTTTCTTTTTGCTTTTAGAGTTCTTACTATCTGCACATTTCTTTATATATATTTTTAGTTTTTTTAAAATAATTTTATTGGGGGCTCTTACAGCTACTACAATGTTCAGTACATCATTTGTATCAAGCACATTTGCACACATGCTGTCACATACATTTCCAAACATTTTCCACTTGTGCCCTTGGTACAAGTTCCTCTTTTAAAAAAAAACTCCTTTCCCCCCCTTTTTTTAATGAATCATTTTATTGGGGGCCCATACAACTCCCATCACAATCCACACCAACATCAATTGTATGCAGGCCACATTTTCATACCCATTGCCATGATCACTCTCAATACTATCATCCCTCCCTTCACACCTCCAGTATCAGCTTCCTATATTACCCTTCCTCTCCCCCTTCCATTTGAACCCTTAGTAATTTACAAATTGTTATTTTTTTCATACTGTACACTGTCCAGTGTGTCCCAACACTCGCTTCCCTGTTGTACATGTCCCAGAGAGGAGGCTACGTGTAGATCACTGAAGTTGGTTCTCCCTTTCTATTCCTCCATCCCTCCACCCTCCTGGTATTACCACTCCTATTACTAGTCTTGAGTTGTCTGTTCCAGCTTGTCTCTGAAATTTTTTGTTCAGCTCTTTGACTGTCATTTCTCCCATTTGCCCTAATTAACAATTCTGCAATTAAGAAAAAAGTTTTAGAGTTTTTTCTACTTTGTGACTTTGGCTTTCTTCATATATTATCTTCTTGATGTCTTCCCACAATCCTCAGGTCTACTGTCAATGTGCCAAATCTCTCCTGCATATGTTCCCTAAATCTGAGTGAGCTATACTCGAGGTGGTCTTTTAGATCTCCTAAACTTGTTTTATTTTAGTTTTTTTCAACTTTTACCTGAACTTCCATATGAGCAAAGGATGATCTGTTTCCCCATTGCTCTTAGCCCTGGTTTGAGCTACGAACATTGAGCTTCTCCACCTTCTCATCCCACAGATACAATAACTTGATCTCTGTGTATTCTTTCTGGGGAAGTCCACATGCATAGTTGCCTTCGGTGTTGTTGATGTCTGCAGTCACCTTTTTGTGTTGTTGAAAAGAAGGTTCTAGGAAACTCCATCATGTCATCTCCAGCTCAGTTTCTAACACCAAGACTGTAAGTTCCACCTGTGGCTGCTTCCTCTTGTCAAGGAGCCCTAGTGGCACAGTTGTAAGAGCCGGTTTGCTAAACATAAAGATGGGGGAAGGAGGAGGACAAGTGGGAGGGTGGTGGAAAGAAACAGTAATGACATGGGGGGAAACATGGCATGAACCCTCCCTGGAGGAGAGTATTGACTATTTCCACAGAAATGGAATGTGCATACAGACCCCACCATGGTGCCAAACCAGGAGGGTAATGTAAAATGTGGAGGAATGAGTGAAAAGACTGGCCTCCAGGACTGACTCTAACCAGAACCAGCATGATCCCCCACCCTGGAAGTGTGTGTCACAGAGAGCAACACTAGACCTTCTGGGGTTGGGGGGCGGGGGAAGGAGGGGGAGGAACCCAGATGAAAGCAAACCAAGAAGGAAAAACAGAAGGGGACAGTCAGCCTAGACTCCATATAGGCACACCAAACCCAAAGGATGAGGTCCCTGCATGGAGTTGCTGGGACACGGAGAAGCTCAGGACATGGTGTCCCCTAACTGGAGCATATGGAGAGAGGGGGTAATAATGGAGATACACAGTGGGGAGACCTTGTGAGAATGGAGCATAATAGATCAGCAATTGAAGTAAATCCAAACCACAGAAGCCCCTGCTATCCCCAAGAATGGACTTTGGGCTAGGAGGGGAAGTCCTGATCCTCCTCAGGACCATGGAGGAGGGTGTTATGGGGACCAGCACACAGACCTGGACCTATGTAGGGTTTGTTGGTGTTTTATTCTTTTCTCTCTTTTCTTTCTCTTCCCTTTTCTTTCTTCAACCATGTGTTTTCTTATTGCTCAGATTAGGACAGGGATGGTTTGCTTAATTATATGGGTTGGCCCAAGGGAGGAAAGCTCAGGGAGAAGGCAATGGGGCCAATGGCCCTGCAAGGTAGAGAGGGAAGAAGGAGGTGGGGAGAAGGGTGTGGTGAGTGGACAGCGTCATAGACAGGGGAACAACTAGGGAAGCAGAACCAGCATCTAGGACAGGGTAGAGATCCTGTGAGTATTGGAGCAATGCCAAGCAAGTAGACAGGAAGCACTGAGAGGTGGAAGAAGGGGGAAATGATGGCAGGAGAGGAGGAGGCAAAAAAGGAACAGGCAAGTTCTAGGAAGCAAAGGCATAGATAGATTAGCAGAGGTTTCCACTTATGTAAATATGTTAATCCATAACAATAGTGGTAGTGGCCTATCTACATATCTACACATATCTATAAGGCAATTCACTGAAGTCGCAGATGGGCCTTGGGCCTTGGATCATACCTTCCCTCAATAGAAGAACACTTTGTTCTAACAAATTGGCACTCTGTGATACTCATGCCGCCCCTGCACTACCCCCGTCCCCACCCCACCTTATACTGAAGATAAAATGGGTGCCTAAGCAAATGTGGTGAAGACAAAGAATGGTGCCTGGTGATTAAAAGATATAGTGTCTGGGGTCTTAAATGTTGAAGTTAAACAATCAGCCATCCAACAGTGAATCAACAAGCCCAGAGGGAAGAAGCACACCCACTGGTGAAAGTGTGAGGTGTGGAGACCCACAACGAGCATCAGAAGATGTTACTCACAACAAGCAGTAAGGAAACAAAGGTACTTTGCTGAGAATGGAGGAGGGTAGATAAAGAGACCTGAAGTCCATCTCTGGACACTGGAATATCAATCTATAGAAGGGTCTCGGGGAGGGATTGAGTCAGTCAGTGTGCAGTAGAGCACTAATCAGTCATGCAATATACCTCTGATCGCTGGAGGCCCCCTGCTGTTACTACCTCAATCTAGATTAGACAGGAGCATGTACCAAGGTATAGGCAAGAAATAACACTCATAATGCATGGATCCCAGAAACCGGAATGGGAATAGAGATACCAAAAGGGTGGTGGGAAGTGGGGAAGAGAGAGAGGGAGGAGGACACTGATCACAACGAAGGGTACATAAGCAAAAACCCCCATCAAGGGGGAAGAACCACAGAAACCAGAGGGGAATGGAGACAGTGGTCAGTGTAAGATTTGAAAATCATTAACAATCCACAATCTATCAAGGGGCCACGAGGGTTGGGTGGGAGGAAGAGGGAGGGACAAAAAGAGGAGTTGATCCCAAGGGCTCAATGGAAAGTAAATGTCTAGACAGGAATGATGGAATATATGTATGAATATGTCTGATACAATTGACATATGGTTTGTACCAAGAGTTGTAAGAGCCCCCAATAAAATGATTTTAAAAAGAGAGAGAGTTGAGTTCCTGCCACAAGATCAACAGTTTGAAACTACCCTTCACTAGTTAGGACAAGGAGGAGGCTTTCTACTCATAGAGAGAGGTTAAGTCTTTGAAGCTCATAAGAGTAATTCTCTCATGTCCTAAAGGGCTGATATGAGACAGAGTTCACTCAATAACAGTGAGTTTGGTTTTAGTGAGTTCTACCCTCTTTGTTTCTGACTTTTTCTTTCCAGTTGCCAATGTCATCAATGAATCTGATATCATGTTTGATCAATTTCAGACTAAAACTATGGTAAAATTCTATTTCTTCAACTCTGGCTTTAATGTTTAGTGCATATATTTAAATAAGAGTTACAATAATTAAATTCTTTGCATGAAGAAATTACCTGATCACAGACAGCATTGTACTTGAAGATAGGTTTTGAAATATCTTTTAAAACAATGATACAATGCCACTTTTAAAATTATGTCAATCCCAACCTAGGAAACCACATGCTTTTCTGACTCAAAATAGCCAATACTACTCTTTTCCACCTAAATAATTTCAAGTCTATTTATCATTATATGTTCCAGTTCATTTTGAATGACTTTCAATTTTCCTTGATTCATATTTCATACATTTATAATTCTAATTATTAATTGAGATTGTTAGCTGCTTATTCTCATTTGCAGTCATGTAAAATATACAGACAAAGGTCCTGAACGCTTTTCTGCTCTTCATCTGTCATTATGTTCAGCTTTACTTTGAGAATGCAACTTTTCCTTAGTCATAGTTTAAGTGCCTTCTTAAGGAAGTTACAGGCTCATAGTCAGAAACTATATCTGACAATATTCCTCTTGTGTTCAATTGGTTTTTAGTATCTTACAATGTTCCAATGCTACATCTGGTTCTCAGCGGCTAATTCTTCTGAAGGCTTCTTAGTCTGGAAGCCTTGCTGAAATTTGTTTACTTTGGTGAGCCTGGTGGTATTTGAAATACCACTACCATAGCATCCAGCATCACAGCCACATAGAAGCCACCACAACACAACAAACAGACAAGTGGTGGTATTCATACATATTTTCCAACATTTCTATTTTTCTCTCTTTTAGATATGCTGTATCTGCTTTAATTCAAGCTTATCTTATTGTACTCTTTAAATAAAATCCTAAAGTTGACATAAGCTTCTTCTTCATTTGGACATAGTTTCATTCTCTCTCTGTCTCTCTCTTTGTCTCTCTCTCTCTCTCTCTCTCTCTCTTTCTCTCCCTTGGCTATTGAATAATATATTTAAGAGCTGGTAAATAAGAAAAGAAAATGTAACTTTACTTTCATTTTTAACTCTGCAAGCAATTGAACCCACTGGCCCACCATGGGAAAACCATATCTTTGTGTAAGAGACAGGAATTCCAACAGCTCTTGGGGCTTGATACGCTTGAGATCCTTGGCCAAATGTTTAAATTCCAAGATGAAAAAGTAGAAAGACACAGATTTTCTTACAAAAGTTCACTTACATTTAAGAATATTTTCAGAGATGGTAAGTAATAAGGGGGTTGTTTAATGGTCTTTTATAGTTATGAATTCAGATACACCAATTTGGAACTGAAATCATTATCATTTATTCCTTAAATCCTTGTCTTAGTAAGTTAGGCACTCTTAAAATAAGAATACATTTTAATTGATAATTAAAAATACTTTGGATTTCCATTTCAAAGATAAAATAATTAAATACTTGAAGATGTGAATGAAATAGAAAGCTTTACTTGTTTTTATCAACTATTCTATACTAAGTTGGAAACAACACACTATATTTTAAATTTATTGACACATTGTTATTAATAGCACTTTCAAAGTCATTTAAAGATTCACATAATGTCAAACTCAAACTCTTTGCCATTTCATCAATTCTGACTCGGAGAGATTCTATGGGACAGGGTGGAACTGCCCTTGTTGGTTGCTGAGAATGTACCTGTTCATGAGAATAGAAAACCTCATCTTTCTTTGAGGAAGTAGCTATTGGTTTTGAACTGCTGACTTTGAAGTTAGTCTAGTGCCTACCCTCTATGTCATCAGGGCTCCTTTGATGACTACTATAGTGACTACCAATTAAAATATAGAGAAACTGGGTGAAGAGAGATGTCTGGTAGTGTAAGATATGACAACATAAAAATCATTTACAAAATATCGAGGGTTGGGGGGGAGCGGGAAGGGAGGGGAAAAGATGAAGAGCTGATGTCAAGAGTGCAGGTGGGAAAGCAAGCAGTTGAGAATGAGGAGGAGGGCAGCAGGCATGTGAAGGTGCCTGGCACAACATATGTATGGCTGGATTGTGATAAACGATATATGAGCCCCCAATAACATGATTTAATAATTAAAAATAAATATGCTAATGGTAAAAAGAGAGAGGGAGACTGTGTGTCCATGGTTTGATAGTGAACATAAGAGGGATGGAGTGAGGTGGCACATCAGGAACACAGTGTTGTGGAGGTTGCAACAGTTGTCTTTATGTCAAAAAGGGAAAATAGCAAACATTGGATCCCTGGTTCATCAATTAGATGTACTCTATTATAAAGGACTTTGGCATATAGATTTGTGTGATGGTATAAAAGTTGGACTGAGAATGACACCACATTGTTTGTTGGGATATGTCCAAAATGTCTCATTTTCAGCCATATAGGGGGGTGGAAATCTCAATAAGAGCCTTCATGGTATTTTATGTGGAACCATTAAAAAAAAAACAGAAGGGCTGTTTGTTTTTCTAATGAAAATGTTGAAATCTTAAAGCTTGGCTGAGGTTCAAAACATAAATTTAAGGTTGTCACCAAAAAAAATCCAAACAAACTTCTAAGTATCTGACTTATGTAAATGCAATTGAGGAGTATTTCAAAGACTCTTAGTCTTGCAGCTATTACTGGGTGCCATGCAGAAAGCTCTGAGTCACAGAAGCACTATCTGGTCCAGGACCCCTCCACTGCGATTTTCTGGTGGGAACCCATTGTTGCAGTGATTGTGTCAATCCATCTCTTTGAGGGTTTCCCACTTTTTCACAAATCTTTGATGTCACCAGGACTCTTTGATGAATGCCAAACATGATGGCCTTTCCCAGAGACTGCTCGTTCCTGATAAAACAGTCAAACAGTGTGTGACAAAGTTTCACCATTCTTGCTTCTGAGGAGAATTCTGGTCACACCTCCTCTGAGAAAAAATTATTTTTCTGATACCCCACTTCAATATTCATTGCCAATCTCTTAATTTGAATGCCTCAGTTCTACTCCAGCCTTGCTAATCCATTGTCCAGCTTCCATATGTCTATGAGGTCACTGACAGAACCATGTCTTAGGCAGGCACACTTCAGTCCTCCAAGTGACTTCTTTCTTCTTCAACACACTAACTGGGCTTATGCAAGCTATCTGTCCAACATAACAAATGCTGTGATTTCTTTACTGCTGAGCTCATGAACGCTGATGGTGGTTCCAAATTCAAAGAAATCTTTGACAACTTCAATCCTTTCTTCATCTATCATCATGTTGTTTTCTGAAGCTTTCATTTTCTTTACATTTTGAACCATCTGTTCTGTTAAAATGACTGCCTCTTGGCCTGTGCATAGGCTACACACCAGCAAGATTATGTGTTCTCAATGCTAATTCTTCTCAATATTGGGTCATGAACTTTTATAAGCTATAAAAAGCAAAGCTATTAGCAACCAAAAGAAGGCTTCATGGTGTCGTGGTTATATTGGACTGAGAGTTGCATGTTTGACATTCAAAAACACCAGCAAATCCGTGGTAGAGAAAAACTGGACTTTCCATGCCCATAACCAGCGATAGGCTCCAAAACCCACAGACAATATTGACTCAATGACAAGGAGTCTGGGTTTTGTAAAGAGTCAAATACAAAGGTAACCCAAACAAAGTTTAAGCTACAGAGCAATATCATGAATATCACATGCAAGTGAGAATTTTTGAAGATCATCCAACAATGGTACCAGCAGTGCTTTGAAAGGGAAGCGCCAGTAAATCAAGTGAGATGCGGAGGAGAGCTTGGAACAGGGGAGATCATTGCTGATGTCCGATGGATCTTGACTGAAAGAAGAAAATGTCAGAAAGATGATTATCTGTATTCTATTAACTATGCCAAGGAATTTGACTATGTTGATCATTACAAGATATGGATATAATTGGGAGTGGGAATTCCAGAACACTTCCTTGTGCTCATGAAGAACTTGTACAAAGACCAAGAGGGAGTTGTAAACCAGAGAAGGTCTAATGGCATGGCTGAAAATCAGGAAAGATATTGATCATGTTAGTATTCCTTTAGCCCACTTATTCTATCTGTGTGCTGAGCAGATAGTCATAGATGTGGGATTATATACAGGAGAATGTGGCATCCGCTTTGGAGGAAGGCTTATTAACAGAGCACGGTAGGCAGATGACACCACCTTGCTGGCTAAAAGTGACGAGAAATTGAAGCTCTTGTTGATGAAGATCAAGAATTATAATTTTCATGATGGATTGCAACTCAATGTAAAGAGGATCAAAATCCTTATAACTGGACCAAATTGTAGAATTGTGATAAATGGAGAAAATATTAAAGTTGTCAAGAATTTTGTCAAGCTTGCTATCACCATGAGTGCAGTCGAGACATCAATAGGTGCATTGCATTAAGTTCCTTAAATTAAAAGTTGCCATGCACAAGAGTTCCTTAAAGTGTTGAAAAGTGTGTAAGTTTCCTTGAGGATTAAAGTGTGCCAGAGCCACGTCATAGAGTTTTTCATTCCCTCATATGCATGTGAAAATTGAAAGCACATGGACTCTTAAAACAAACAAAGAATTATCTTTAATTCTTGCAAGAAATACAGCAGAGTGCTCCTTAGAGGCAAGGATGGCAAAACTGTCTCACTTGCTTTGACCATACCAGCAGAGACCAGTCTCTGGAGAAGGACATCAGGTTCGCTAAAGAGGAGTACCCTCAAGAACATGGCTGGACATCATGACTGAAACAACCGGCTCAGGCCTAGATACATTTATGTGGGTGGCATGGGACCATGCTGTATTTCTGTCTGTTGTGCATGGGGTCACGTGGGGTCTGCTGAAATCTGCCCATTTTGGGTGCCCCTGCTGGAATTTGAAATCCCTCTGACATAGCTTCCAGCAGCACAGCAACACACAACCAACCACATTATGGTGAACTGATAGACAATTGCTCCTGCATAGTTAGAATACAAATAAGCTTCTTTTTCGTATTCTCTGCTTTTAGCCAAGATTCACCTGGTATAAGCAGTGCTAATTCTTTTCTCACGTCTCTTTCTGTATGCTATGTGAATTTCTAGCAGCTTTATGTCGTCATACTGCTGTAAAACTTTGTGACTTACGTTTAGTGAAATTTACTTGCCTGTGATATTAATTATATTGGACAATACTTTCTCTTAGATTGTCTCTCTTTGTAATGGGCCTACACACGGATCTTTCCATTGGTAGACTCGCTTGAAATATCTTGGCATGGATTAGTAAATCTTTCCACCATAATTTTGTACTCTTGCAGCAGTTTGTAATCCAATGCATCCTTGCCATGTCTTTGAAATATGCAAGTGCTACCTGTACATTCACATATATTATACTCTATAACACCAAGACATTGCATTGAAAGTCCCTTTCCTTGTACCACAGCTATGCACAAACAAACACAAGCATGAACCATTATGGCCTTTTCAAATTGTATTGGTCTCCTGAGGTATAATTCAACCACAGGTATTATCTCCTGTGTGCCTCTCGTTCTCTATACCCCCTTTCACTGAACTTTGAATTTTGATTTCATCTTTTACTACTCTCTTAAGTGCATTTGTGAATTTTGGATTGCATTCATTCTATCATTTCAGATGTGGCCTAATTTTTATAATTAATCACTATAAATATTCAAAGCTTGGAGAATGCTTTCTGCATAAAGCACTCTAATAAAGTTAATAGCATTGCTCAAGGAACACAACTTCATTTTATTTGTATCTTATAGATTTTTTTAGATTTAGTGTCTGCCTTTTCATCTGAATAAATGTTCCATCCATCCCCATACCCAGAAGGACAAACAGCAGAAACCACTGGGAAAGACAGCAGTCACTGTAGGATATGAAAAAAAAATAATAATAATAATATCTAATTTATCAAGGGATCACAAGGGTGAGAGGGAAGAAAAGGAACTGATACTAAGAGTTCAGTAGAAGGTAAATGTTTAGAATATGATGGTGGCAACATATGTAAAATGTGTTTGATGCAATTGATGTATGGATTGTTAAAAGAGCTGTAGGAGCCCCTAATAAAATGATCTTTAAATTAATAAATAAACATTCTATTGAAAAGCTGCTCTCCCGTTACGTTTTATTTCAAGGTTTATTTTACCTGTCTTTTTTGTTCTAGTTTCAGAGTGAAAGCTGCTTTGTGCCCCTGCCCCTTACGGTTTTTGCTGTTGCTCTTAGGTGCTCCGCAGTTGATTCTGAGTCATGGTGACGACCCCTTGTGTTCTGAGGAGAACTAAGCCAAGGGCTTTTATCTTTGGGGAAGCAAATGGCCAGCCCTGCCTGCCCCAATGGTTATAGAAGGTTTGAACTGCCAACCTCTCAGCTAATAGTACGTTTGTATCTCCTATTTACTGCTAAGTGATATAAATTTCTTTAAAAATAAGTAAAGCATTTGTTTACAGTAACATTTTGAAATATGAATGAGGAATAAGAAATGATTAAACAGGTTGTACATTTTAGTCAATTAAATCCCAGGTAAAATAGAGTGAAAATTAAGAGATTTAGAGAAAACTGTTTTTCTCTACACTCTAAATACATATTTGTGATGTCTTTGACTTATACAAAGTCATATGCACATACACAGTCTCAGGAACACACTCACGGTCCACATACTCATGCACACACACACACAACTCACTCTAAAATAACCAGACACTGAATTTTTTAAATTTCCAGTCTTATTATTTTTTCTTAAATTGATTTTCAAAAAATCAATTTGATGAGTTAAGAAGAAAATTGCTTTAAAATTCTAAATTTAGAATAACAATATATTATGATGTTTATAATTAAATGTTTGGCCATTATTAACTTCACTAACATTTTTTGTGTAGATTTGGTGAGAGACAAGAACCTATTTCTATTATCTGTTTCAACATACACAGTTAACATTTCCTAATTCTAAATTGTAACTACACAGAGTCATTAAAACTTGTAAAAGAAATCATTTTTATTATGTGTAGGATAGAAATTTTTCTGCTTACATATAAACTCTATAGCATAGTAAAGTGTGATGCTTTAAGAGTCAGACTGATTTAAATTCTATTTTCCAATCTTAACAAATGTGTGAACTTGGGAGAGTAGCCTAAGACTGCCATCTATTACAAAGAGTTAATAGTAGTAACCTTGACCTCACAATGTCCTTTAGAGCTCAAAAAGGATGATGATGTGAATCTCTTAGCATAGTGTTTTCCGTAGAACAACTCTTCAGTCATCGTTATCATCTGCATTATTAATAATACCGAGAAATGAATGATAGCTTGAAACTTGATAGCACTGCTGGGTTTTTGTGGCTCTCACAAATGTTCCAGTCTTTGACAGGGTATAGTCCTACCACTTTTCTATGACTCCCGATTAAGCGAAAATATTTGACTCTTCCTTCTTTTCTTTTTTCTCCTGTTTCTGCCCAGCACAGTTTCCTGCTCTCACAGATTTTTACTCAAGCAGTTGCATTGTTTGCAACAGCACAAAAAAAAAAATAAACATTGTGGGGTTTTGAAATTTAAATATACCCATTCTGTTTACATAAGTATTTTTAATTATCAAAGAGAAGGGTGTCATCAAGTCGTAAAGATTCCAAGGTTTCATGGGTTAAGTTACTTGGGATAACATGTAGAAATCCCTCTATGCACGCATTTACCCAAGCAATTGGCTTCAAATGCATAAAGCAAGATAACTAAATTCCAAGTTGTAGAATGTAAAATGGCCTGGGAGTGTAAATCCCCTTAAAACAATTTACTTCAGATGAAAAAAAAAATAAGGCTGGCTTTTGTAGCAAAAGGAGGGTTCTGTTTCAAACCCATCACTTAGCACTATCAATAGCACACAACGATCCATGATTGAGTAGTTTTAATTAAGTTTTGTGTCACATTGGGGGAGGGGTACTTCATTTGATTTTGCCTTGAAGAACATATTACAAATATCTCTATTTGGGGGTCGTTTGTATCCCTCCCCCGTCCTTTAAATAATTTATTGTCTTCCTTGCATTAGAGCAATACCTTTTGGGGAACTCTGGTTCCCAGGAGCTCCACTGCTACCTTCCTTCCAGCACTAAACAGAGGCCTGCTGTTTCCATCACGCCTCTCTCTCTCCCTCAGTGTTGTTTGCGCCCTGGTACAACCCATCTGCCTTGAATCTAGAGCTCCGCTGGGGCTGCACACATCTGCCAGCCAGACTACCTTCGTACACAATTACTCAATCCACCGTAAGGCTCTTTAATAGGAAACAAGTGTGACAACGGCAAGCCTCCTTTTTTTTTTTTTTTCCTCCTTTTCTTTTTTTTCCCCCTCCCTCCTCCTTGCTCTTAAACCTCAGAGTCAACTAGCTCTAATAGAGATGAAGCTTGATAGATCCGCCCAGGTGTAGGTGAAATGGCAGAGCCTCGGGGGTAATAGATGCAAGTGTTCTCAGGCTGAAGTTTAGCACTTGGACCTGACTCGCCAGCAGCAGTCACGAAGTCACCACGTTTCGGGCCGCTCACGTTTCTGCCTTCTCCGGAGAGCAACCTGCAGTTAGGTGAGCCCCGCAAAGGACAAAGGACAGCCAAAGCTGTGAGTGGAACCTTTTTCTCTCTTCCTTTTACTTGGGAATTCATGACGGGTGTTTACTCCCAGGGACGCCGCTACAGACTATACTTAGCGAGCTAGCCGAAAGCCTGGGTTCATAACCCGTGGGTTTCCTCCACTTTCCTTGTGCACGGCGCCCTGGCACTGTCCCCGACGCTGACACACTCCGTGGACTTCCTCGTTCAGAAGCCCTCCGCCAAACCGAAATGTGGTGCTAATAATAATGCTAATTCAATCCTGGAGCCTAGCACCGCTATTTCTGGGTGAAATCTCCTTTATTACTGTCAAAAAACGGTGCAGGCAAGTGCTTCGCCAGAGTGCTGCAAACGGGAAACAAATCTTTACGAAGGACACACTCCTTTTTTTTTTTTAAAGCGATCATCTACATTTACTATTTAATTCATACTGTTACATCATTATTTATACATATGTGCACGGGCTTGCCTTATCATTTTTAACATTATCTGGTGTTGAGCTCTATCTCTGACCAAGGAGAAGTGCCCCAAATCTCTAAAAGGAATATTAGATTGCACCAACAAGGACAATGATCATGAAATTTTAAAACAAGCAAAACAAAAGAAAAGGTCATTTGCCTAATAGCATTGGAACATTTATTAAAACCAGATGCAGGAAATCTCAACTTTGACTCTTTGGTCTTTCATGCTTGGTTTAAAACAACCTTCACGTTGCGTTTACTTTGCATTTACAACTTTGGATTCACTATTAAACTACGTTTGAACTTGAAGTTCAGATTTGATCTCAGTACAACCCTGGTCCTTTAACCCCCTGCTCGGAGTTTTACTTGGCTATGGGGAATCTTTTTATTACTGCAGCGTATATCCTGAATTGTGTTAACAAGCTAACTGCGGTGACTGTCAGGTGGAATGTCAGCCAATGTAAAAGAATGTTTGCTGTTGAGTGCACGATGTCCCGTGCAAGAAATAAACACATGGGATCCAGTCTGACAAAGACTCCAACTCTGATTACTAAATTCAATCCATAACATATTGCACAAAGATGATCATATTAAAAAAGAATGCAATAAAAACTGTCAACACATCATATCTATCTATGGGTTGTTTGAGTTGACTTTTTTTAAATGTGCGTTTTATTTGCAAAGTTAGTTGGAAAGCCAGTGTCGGCTTAAAGAACAATGCAGATAGAGTTTGTGGACATACAGAAAAAGATAGCATACGGGCTCTACTGTTTAGATAATTCCCCGTTGGCCAATGTTTTGTTTTTGTTTTCTAATGATAATAGATGGACATCTTTGAAAATGATGATTTAAAAGCCATGACCGTAAATCCTGATGACTCCTTTGTGTATATTCAGAAATGATTTAGCATGGATAAAGTTGCAGCTATGAGAGGTTTAATTAATTACTGCTAGTTAAACATATTTCTTTAAGAATTGAACTTGACATTATTGATAGTAGAGTAAAAGCAGTTTAAAAGCCATTCTTCAAGAAATACGTAGACCGACATTGTTGGCATTGAATAGCGGTCAATGTCTACCCCCTACAGGGAGAGAATCTAATTTCACTATGCCGTCTTCAGTACATGAATACCAGGGAGTACAGTTCACACATCTGAATGCTGCAATGGTGCCAATGACTCCAACAAGTGCCCCTTAATGAAAAGGTCACACCTGTGATTAATAGGAAGTCTATTTCAAAGGCCGGACCTCATTTCAGCACTGCGTTTAGATTTACTTCTTCTCGATTTGCCTTTCATAGTATAATAAAATTTAGTTGGTACTGCATGTACATTTTTATAAAAATTACGGTTGGTTTTATATAATTTCACACAGATTGGTTAATCTATGAGCTCAAAATTTAAAATACCTTTTTCTTAAATTTAAGATAATTAAGAAAACATTTAAGAGGTAATATGGGAGTGAGTGCATCATGAAAGAGGAAGTGTTGGATATTTAACATAAGTAGATGTATTTTTCTAAAATACATGCTAGCAAATAAATATATACAAGTAACCCAGGTGGATGAGTTCTCATTAATTATGAAATTCATTGAAGGGTATAGTCAAGAGGAAATGAAGAGAGTAATTTTCAATGGCCTTATAACTTCAAAGAAGTCATTAATTTAGTCACTGAAAATTGATAGTGGTGATTCTCTATAAATTTATCAATTTTTGACTCATGCTGAAAAAAGAAACATAGTGGTTAAGCCCAAGTTAATATTTTTTGTGGGCATCACTGCCCCCTGGTACAGGGGCCCAGCCTTGCTCTTGGAGAGCTGCTGCTTGGTTTGAACCCTGTGGACTGCAGTCCCGCATGCAACCACTATGCCACCGGGGCTGAGCCCCCAAATTAACATTTTTTAAAGATTCTTTTCTCCTGAAATAAAATTTGGACAAGAAGTTAAAAATCTAGCTTATTCACAAATCAATTGACTTTAAATATGTTATATATATATATATATATATGCACACCCACATATATATATAGTGGTTTGTGATCCAGTGACTATATCTTTAAATGTTTTAAAATGAAATTTCAATGTAAATATTTACACGAACACATATATAGTATGCATATGCATGCAGTGTAAAATACATGAAAATTCACTATATGTAGAGAAATGTATTTAGAAACCATTGGATAGAATACCTTATTCTAAAGAGTATTCTAGGAGACGTGATTGGGCTGCTAAATACAAGGTTAGTGGTTTGAAGCCACTACAAACTCTCGGAGAAAGAAGAGGCTTTCTATTCACTTATGCATTAAAGTCTCAAGAAAACAAAGGGGTAATTTTACCCTGTCCTCGGGGGTGCTATGGTTTGGAATTGACACTATGGAAGTGAGATGATATTGAGAAAAAGAGGGAGGATATTACCTCTCAACTCAAAGTGCTTAACCCAACATCAAGGGTTTAATCACTTCATTATACATCAGGGTTCAATGTGGGGAGAAACATGCAGCCAATTTTGAATGTCAATGCAGCACGTGAGGAACTCTATAGTTGAGTGCAGCCAATAATATAATATGGGAGCAGTGCTTCTTAGATGTCCTCTTACCTTCTCAGTGCCTACAGGTGTGTTTTCAAGGTGCTTGTTTTCACATAAAATCTTATTTTTGTTATGTTTTGAAGTCAAATGCTTCCAGATATGAATAACAATCATTGGACACTAACAAGGTGCTAGACACTACCCTGAGCACTTGTAACCCAATGAAATAGAAACTATTCCTGCTCATTTTTTTTATACATTTGGAAATAGACCCAAGGACTTCCGGAGTGTGTAGCTAGTAAGTGGTGGAACTTGTATCCCATTTAATAGCCTGATGCCAGAGACTTGCTGCTCTCTCTGGACTGACACTCTCCTTCTCAAGGAAGACCTCATTGTGTGGACTTCCTCTTGAACCAACCACCTCGTCAGAATGAATTGAATTTTGAAAGGTGAATACAAGAAGTTTTTAAGACATAAGGAGACCAAGACATTAATTGAATATCAATCAATGTGTATAACCTCTCTTCCTATTATAGCCACTATTCAGCACTCCTTGATCCTACTAATTCGAGAGATTTCACTACAGGTAAAACAAGGACAGGTATATTTCAAATATGTGGAAAAACTTGTCCTTCCACCCTCACTGAATGTCTGTTTTTATGCATATTTGATTTCTGAAAAGAGTTTATGACCTTGAGTGATTTCTAATCTAGAGACTTTGAAGCTATGCAGTTTGATAGGGCTAACTCTAATTGCAGCGACATCTCAATGAATCATTGAAGACATCTCTGACTCAAGGTCACGAAGAAAGCTCGCTGTCAGTAAATCACCCCTTCCAAATCCTCAAGGAGTGAGGAGTTTTAACTATTCAATAGGGGCATCTAGATGTATTATTTTAAATACAAAACACTTTTTTCTCTATCTGTACTCTGTGTGTGTGTGTGTGTGAGAGAGAGAGAGAGAGAGAGAGAGAAGCTGACATAGTCTGGAAATTACTTTGTAAAATATTTCATGTAAAATGCAGAATCCCTAGGATTTGAATCTGCTGAACAATTTCTCTTCAAGATTAATATTCATTGATGTAATTGACAACATTTATTGTGATGAGATTGAAAACAATAGTTATTTATTAAATACCCAGCATGTATGACATATATATATATATATATATATATATATTTTGAGGTAACTTTGTGTTTCCTCATTGTTGAATGCAAAAAAAAAACAAACCCTAAATTATGACCACTTTAAAACATGTATCATCGAGATTTATAGAAACCAAATTAAGTGAACATGTAAAAAATGCTTCAGTATCTTAAGCAATACCACAGTGTGTGTTTTTTTGAAAGTGGGAAAATTAAATGTTACTTTAATTCTCACTTTTCATTTATTCTTAATGAATGATGTGTACATACAGCTCATGGTATAAAATTGTAGATTATGCTTATACAAAAAGGAGGAAAATTAAACAGATCATTTTTTAAACTAATTTCAAGACTTCAGTAGAATTAATCTGTGATGACAGGATCTGAAAGCCCTAAATACTTTGAAGATTGATGATTCCTTAGAAACAGTGGTCACAGGCTTCCTCTATCACCATCATCACTCAGAGAGTTCACCAGGCTACCTTCTTGAAGTTAATCTTGTCCTCATAAATTCTTTTCAGATTATCTAGGAACTACTTTATTTTCAATTGTATGCTCATCTTTATGGGAAAGTCTTTCATTCTCCATCTTCTTTCTCTCATATCCTGATCTTAACCCCCCTAAGAAGGACTTCAACTCAGAATTATTTCCCATGTGGATTACTTCTGTCTTATGTCAGAAGGGAAGACTGAAAACAGTGTTGGCATCTTAAAGCACAACTAAAATATTGGTATATTATCATCTTTACTGTCAGCAACCTATAAAAGAAACAGTCCAAAAAAACTTTAAAAAAATTACTTCTTGGGCTGAGCCCTGGTGGCATAGTGGTTGTGTGTAGGACTGCGGCCCACAAGGTTGGCTGTTCAAATCCAGCAGCAGCTCTCCAGGAGCAAGGCTGAGCATCCTATTCCCAGCAGGGGACAGTGATGCCCACACAAAAAAAATTACTTCTTAAATGATAGGTGATCACATATTTAAGACACACAACATTAAAATGTGAATAAGTTTATATGACATACTTCAACTCCAACTAAGATAGAAAAACAAGTATATGTCGATGAATATAGAAAAGAAATATTAAGTGAGTCATTTCTATATATTTCCATTACATTTGTTTTTATATTAGCAGGAAGAATAGATCTGTTATTTAACTTTTACCAAAAAATGGTGTTTGATTTTTCAATTCTATTAATCAGTAACATTTCTTTCAAGTGACTAATATATTAAAAGCTGTAACTGTGTAAATACATGCCAAACTACTCTTACATAGGACAGGGAAATTTACACGGAAGTGATTTTTTTCTAGTAATATAATTGACAAATCCATCCTTATACATTAACTGTTGGTACAGCAACAGTGCCTTATCTGACCAAATATAAGGTAGTCAGACATTAGGAAATATATATACACACACACACACACACATACACACATGCATATATATTATAGAACTAGGTCTTTGATATAAGACAATAATAGATAGCACAGATAATCCATAAATTTCTATAATTTGGGATATCAATTTTAAGGATTAGATCTCCATTTTTTGCTTGTTAGTATTTTCAGGATGAAAATTATTTCAATGCAATTACTGTGATTGTTGTCAGCTGTAAATATTGAATTTGAAAGATACCATGAAAACTTCTTAGTAGTGATATTACGTTATAAATTAAATTTAAATAAATGATCATGGAGAGAATATTTATAATGGTAAATTAGTCTATGGATTCACTGTTTAATAATAAATATAAGCTATATAGCAATTGTAAAGTATTTAACAACACATTATTTAGGAGTAGATATAATGTACAAAATAATTTAAAGGGTATAGGCATTTGTATGCATATACTTTGTGTTATAATGAATGAAGAATTTACCAAAAGTCCAGATGATCCCTTTTCAGTTCATCAAAATTAAATAGTATCTTGGTTAGGTCATTTACTAGGCATCTTAGTGTTGTCACCGAAGAAAATGAAAACTTGGAAATAGATAATGTCACTAGAATATTTCATATCTAATTTTTAGAATGGGTGTACACCTATTATTCCTTTAATAGAAATATGAGAGAAAGACCCCGAAACTCATGAACATGAAATCAATGCTGACTCTTAGCAGCCGTGAAGGACAAGGCAGGACTGCTCCTGGGGGTTTCTGAGACTGCCTCTTCACAGGAGCAGAAAGCCTCACTGTCTTCTGAGAAGCTTCTGGTGGTTCTGAACTGCTGACCTTGCAGATAGCAGCCCAACACATAACCTCTCCATCACCAAATAGCTAATATTAAGCAGCAGTACTCTACAGATACCCACGCTGGTGTCATCAATCAATTTACGTGACTAGTAACAGTTTTATATCTCAAACGACACTGTTTTTCATGTAGGCTGTATAATTAATTACAATGGCCATACAGAATTCACAGACGGTGTTCAAAATGGTCGGGTTTATTAAGAAAGTTAATTGGTTAGATGCAAGTGATAAATATCCAGTATGCAGATGGTCAGTCAAGTCACATTACAAAGTTTCTTCGAGGTTGTTAACAAATGTCCAGAGGATATGCCCCCGCTCTGTAAGTCTTAACTCAAAGACATTCTGCTCTAGTTCCCTGGTTAAGTGAACTCAGCTCCCCAAGTCAAGTGCCCAGAGGCAGCCCACTCCAAATCCAGTCTGCTGCCTGAAAGCAGTCTTGTTTTATGGGCTGAGAAGTCCGCCCCTTGGTCTCACGCTCTGGCTCCTGGTTCTACAAACCCTTCTCTTGCTGCTCCCCTGCCTTGTCTCAGATATCCCAGCCTGTCTCCGGGATCAGGGAGGTTCTCTGGGCAGGGATCGTGGGGTCCAGAAGATGAATTCCACTCCTGGCTCTCAGTAGTAGTGAAATTTTCCACACCTGTTTCGGGAACACTCATTTTATACCCAGCAGGATGGTAATCACAATGTAGCCTACAAACACTTTCAGGTGAATCCTATTGGTGATTTTTCTACTTGTTTTCTAAGGTTTTAAAACCCATGCAATGGCCACACAGCATTCACAGACTACGCTCACATTGACAGGTTTACCAAGGAAGTCCACTGGTTACAACACAGGGGAGGATACAGGTCTTTTGTCAGGACATAACACAAAGTTCCTTGGTGGGAGTCATGGAGAGGTTGGCTAGAAGGACTTTATTAAATAATTTACTGCTCCTATAGGAGAGTAGAGCATAGAGACTATAAATCATTAAGAAAGCTTAAAGTTCATGCATCAACCTTCTGATTGCCAGCTGGACATTTTAACCACCGGACTGCTCAGGTGCCATTAGTAGTTTTTATTTAAAGAATAATATTAAATAAACTACAGATCAAAGATGTGCTTTCTTATAAACTATGTGGCCTGAATTTTCAGCAATCTTATTTATATTATTTTCATTAATTTTAAAGTTTAGTCAGACAGCTTAATCAACTATTCTTAAATAACTTTTCTTAAAAATATATTCATTACTTGAATATTGAAAAATAAGGACATAGATTCATTTAATTTTGCCTGCTTCTGCTAAGTACTTATCATGACTTTAAGTATTAAGATGTGTTTCTTGAATGTTAAATTGATAATAATCTACTTTCTTCTTTTAAAGGTAATTTTTTTACTGACAAGTTATAGACACCATAATAAAATAGAGATGTGCAATATAATTAGCTAAAAAGTATGAACTTAATTTGTCTTGAATTATATAAAATAAAAGAAAAATATGAATCCATATTAAGTATTACTTAATGAAGTAGAAAAAGCATTGTAATTATGTTCCTTTAGAAATTATAGCTATAAATCTTTTGCATAATTATCAGAGAAATATGAAGTTTATTTTAGTTTTTAAATTATATGCTATGTTCCTTACTTAATAGATATTGGATCTCAATATCATTTATAACTAACTCTCTTAATTTGAGTGAAATCTTGAAAGTAGTTGAGACTATTTTTTTTAGCCGTCTACCTCAAAGTTTCTAATTTTTTTAAAAAGAACTTTTATATAATATTTATTTTTAATTAGGTTTCATTTCACTCAGGGCAGTGCAAGCCATCAATTGACACACATGCAAAAAATTTTAGGATAATGACTATCTAAAAGAATGCCTGATCCCTGGAGGTACATCCTTCCCTAGTCAGTAGCACATCTACTCAGCTGTCAATTGTTCCACTAGGGCTGACCTTTCTCTACTTCCATTCATCGATTGCTAGGACATACTGTGAACATGGTTGTCTCTTATTCCTAGTTACTGGTCAGAAGAAATGCAATGGAGGCCTGATCTGTGAAGACTTTGCAAAGGATTTGGGGATTTTATTGCCATCCAGTAACCTTCTCTAAATATGAGGTCAGAATTTACGCTCTACTACAATTGATAGAGTAATCCTTGCTAAGTTCTGAAAGGGAAGGAGGCCAATAAAACCCAGGCAAAGGAAGTATAGGATACAGTTCAAGGGGTTATGCTTTAGTTAGTAAGTTTTATAGCTTTTCAAGTGTTTAGATTTTAGTAAGATAACTAGGTTTAAAATGGAGAGGAGGAAGAGAGAGAGAGAGAGAGAAGCAAAGGGGAACGGGAAGGAAGGAGAGGGGAGGGGAGGGGGAGATTTCCGGCCACCCAGTGCCCAGGAAATGCCATTCTTCATTCTCACCTGGGAACTGAGATTCTGGCCAGTACTCTTGCTGCAACAAACACCCCCTGAACACATATCCTTGAAACAATACAAGTTCATGGCTACCCTGAACAAGATCTGTAATAATCCACTGCCAACTTTCAATGTTCATCCAATTTTTGTTTTGTTTTTTTCATTTTGAAACTAACTGAGGGGAAATTTGCTGAGTTGCAATACTTCTCAAAAGAAGCTAGATTTACTTATAACGATTACACTTAACCCTATATATTACAGTCAAATATCCACCTCATTTTTCAACCTTCCCCGGTGTTCCTCAGCAGGCCCCAAACCCTCACCATGTGTAGCTGTAGGACATCTGTCTTTGAAGTCCAGCAGGTGTGAAAGATGCAGGAACTCTGGCTACACAGATTTGAATGAATTTGAAGTGGCTGCTACAAAAATGACTATTCTTACATTAGCAAACTTCATTTATGTAATTAAGTGGGTTGTCACTTGGTGGTTTGCCTTGGACTGCTGTGAGATATTTAGGCCCTTGCACATGGGAAGCCTAAGCTTTGTAGGTTTGCTTACTCTGAGCAAGTCCACATGACATTCAAAGTTAGTCAGCAAACTTATAGTAGCCTCATAGAAAGTTGTTATTGTTTAAATTGATTTTGAAAGTTTGACAGGAAAAAGCACAAAGGCTGCTTCCTAACTTGCATTTTTTTTCTTAGTAGTATTGCTACAGTGGGGCGATGGTATTTATTTTTAAGTGATGGTGGAGCAGGCCGCATAAAAAATAGTTACCATTGCTGGATGGTCAGGTTTTTTGCAATTGTATACTACTCACCTTGCCCAGATTCACATATGTGAATAAATAAAACATAACCTGTTGAAATTATTAAATTTTAAGTTGCAGTTTATATCTATTTTTCCAGCAAGATAGTGTCCTTATTGAATTCTATATCAAAACCAAGATAGCGTCTTTTCCTATGGGATCCTATATCAAAAGCATGACAGCAACGATAAAAGCAAATTCCCTGCCAGAGAGTCCATGTTGGCTCCTAGCACGCCTGCAGAGGGAGTGTTGGCAGGGGCAGAAAGCATCATCTCTTCTCCCGGGAAGTTCGTGGCCTTTGGCTTCGCCTTGCGGTCAGCAGCCCCGATTCCACCAGTGCTCCTACTCGTATGCCCCAAGCGGCTTCAAGACTTCATAAAAACTGGAATGTGAAGAGTTGGGATTTTTCCAGACACTTTTTGAAGACCCCTGGTACTGCTTATCATTCCTTAACACTCCACTCCAACCAGTGACCCCGGCATTGTGTCCTACTCTTTGTCAGAGTCAGACGGTGATCCTGGGGTTGGTGGTTCAAAGTTCCCTCTTTGGAAATCCTGACAGGCATTTCTTCCAAGATGCCACTAAGGAAGGCCTCACCTAATTAGCGGTCTAGAATGGTCAATACTGCATCGCCTAAGACTTCAACTCCCTGTCAGTAATCAAAAATTCTCACCGATATGGGTCCCGACACTACCTCTGTGATTTTCTAAGACTCTGAATCTTTGGGGGGGGGGGGAGGGGAATGGGGGGGCGGGTAGCAAGCGTCATCATTCTCTTGAGGAGCAGATGACCTCGCTGGTGGCAAACCCAGTCTCCCACCAGGGCTTCTGGCAGTCATGATATTTAATTTGTACAAATACTGAAGTGTTTTAAATTTCAAGCATCCACTGAATGTTGAAAATTCACTTTCCCCCCTTTTTTACAAATGAGAAAGCGGAATTCTCAGTGACAAAATTAGATTGAGGAAAAGCTGCAGGTGCGATTCCCACAGCTGAGACCACTTCGAAGAAGACACCTCCTCCCAAATGGTTGTGACGTTTACATCCTGTGTGTGTATCCTCCTAGATATGACATTTCTGGAATGTTTGGGCGATGGTGTACCCTGTGTTGTGTTCTCTTCGGTTCTATCGTGTTCTTCGGAGTTGCTGCCCGGTGGACTCCCCTCTGGGGCAGTAAGTCTTCCTGGAGAGCTTAGAGAGCTTCTCGAGTGCGAGAGTGCAGCCCCGGTGCCTCTGGGGGACTTCCCATTGGGCTGCGCGCTTGGTCACCAGTGGGAAACCCCTCGCTGTTCCTCAGGAGAAACACGAGGCTTCCTGCTCCCCGGCAGAGTCTCCTTCTTTTCAACCCACTAGAGCAGCTCTGCTCTCCCCTATGGGGTCGCTCCGAGGTGGTCTGGACTGGATGACAATGGCTTTAAGTGTGAGGGGTCTTTTTTGAGGGGTGGCTGTTGTTTTTTTTAATGAAAGGTTGCAGTTCAACTATGAGAATGCAGACTGCTGAGTCTGTACATTGTTGTAATTTGCTGTTTAATTGACAGTCGGAGCTGATTGAGTGACATAAAGACGTGACTTTCTTTCTTTTTTCATTTTCTTTCTTTCTTTTTTATTTTTTTAGGGAAGTGGCAGCTATGTAAATATGGCACTTAACCTTAAGCACTTAGTCATTAACCTTAATCACTGTCCATTAACCTTAAAGCACCCCAGGTTTCTCTGCTTACAATCCCCCAAAGCAGACCCACTGGACATATTTTGATGTTGAAAAAGTAAATTTCTAGAATGGTTTTATTGTTCTGTGAATGACTGTAAACATATATTTTAAAGACTATCATCTAAGTGCATTAATTTGTGTAGATATTAATTAATTTTTTCAGGTGTCTAAAGAAAGATAAGAAACTGGAGTATTGCATTAAGGACCATGTTAGGATATAATTGACAAAAGAAAGGGTAGATAACACTTAATAAACTTTCACCTTTTATAAATTTACAAATATCAAAAATATCACATCACTCTACATAATCCCATGCATTTAGGAAAAACATGGTCCTACAACTATTGCTAAAACTAGGACTTAATGTCAATTTGAAACGTGAAGAGTATTTTAAGAATAGTGACTGCTTAAAATGTTTTCCATCAATGCCATATTAGATAATATAGGAAACAGGATAAGTGAAAATACTTTCTTTAAACATGATAGTTTAGGCTTGCTCTTGTAAATAATATTGATTGTAGCTGTGACAAGTTTTATTAAGAATAACAATAGTTTACATTATACTAAATTGAGGACTGAAAAGGCCTCTGTTTTTTTCTGAGTTTTTCACAAAAAATATACAAAACCATTGTACATTATTAGGAAGAGGAGTGTAGTCTTTGTTAATGTCCACCAATTTATTATGTACAGTATCTGCTTTATGTCATGATTTGGATTTCACCAAGATCTAGAGATTCACTATCCATCAATGTAATAAAATAGCATTGCAAACAATTTTGTGTGTAGGGTACAATTCTGCTTTCCAACCTCAATCGTTAGGGCAAAATCAGCAAAGCAGGGAG
This sequence comes from Nesogale talazaci, assembly GCA_004026705.1. NCBI lineage: Eukaryota > Metazoa > Chordata > Mammalia > Afrosoricida > Tenrecidae > Nesogale > Nesogale talazaci. Next base: position 157,108 of record PVJH01001010.1, on the reverse strand, counting down.
TTTTCCATTGTCTTATAAATATAAAACATCTCCAGGATGCAATCCAGTAGAGTGTTACGAAGATGGTGGTGGTGGAAGGAGACAAAGCACCTCACTGTATTCTTGGAAGCAACTCGATCCTAATGGACTGATTATTTTTAGATTTGCCCAAGTGCTCAGCCTGGCTCCAGGTCCCAGAGGGAGCTAACCCTGGAGGTGTGAGCTACTGAGGGCAGGGAGGGTCTCCCTCAAAACTGCTTTCCAAGGTGTGGCTTAAGGAACATGGAGCCTGACTGGAGAAGCACACGAGGGCAGCACATGGACTTCAACAGCCCCAAGTTGCTGCACCCTCTTGCTGCCTTGCTGTCCTGTGGCAGTTCACAGGTGCTTGAGGCAGAGGTGATAATGAGAGTGTGACTGATTGTAAAGAGACTGGACAGAATGAACTCCACAAAGGCAAACCAAATGTCTTTATTGACCATGGGTTTGCAAAAGTGCCAACATAGTAATCGCTTTTGCAGATATTGTTCCTAAGATTCTTTCAGCCGCTAAAGTCTCTGTGTTTTCACTACCAGTCATTTATAACCCAGAGTATGCTTGTCATTTTCTATATCACGTTTAGATTGGTAAATTCTAGTTAAAAAAAAAGTATTGGAACATACCATGACACATTGGCACTCTTTCAATAAGCTCACGAGAGATACGTGCACCTTTTGATGAGAAACTGAGCAAATAAAATTCATGGCTGTGGTTGAATGGCCCCATTGGATTGCCTAGGTAGTCAAACTTTCCAGACACAAACTACCTATTCTTCTTCTGCAAGAGTTTGTGGTGGGTTTGAACTAACACGCCGTTGACACCACACAATGCATTAGCTTCCTCAGGTAGGGCGACTGGTGAGTGAGTGTTTGGGAAGAATGTGCAGCTTCCTTCTTCTTTGGAGGATGTGCACTCCATGATTTGAACAACCATATCCGAGTAATTAGGTAACTTCAAGAACAGGAGGGGTTTCCAAACATTTCTAGGAAAAAAGTAGAATTAAAAGAAATGGAATTTCCCCAGGCAGTTTTTGAAACTTCTTCATCATCTTTTCTTTTCTTCTGATGTTAAGACAGAAATGCAAACATACTGATTTGTTTTTTAATCATTATTTTTATTTAATAAAAGCTAATAAGCATTATCTGAAATGCAATTTACTTTGCCTAAGTCCAGCTAATTATAAGAAAACTGCTTTTCATTTGTTTTGAGTGTTGCATGTTAGAAAATAGATTGGAGTCAAGGATAACTGATCAAAATGTTATTTTTAAAAAAGAAATTGGCTAGCCACAATAACTGTAGTCTGTCTCTAAGTTATCAGAAACAGTTAAATCCATTTAACGATAGCACAATCCAAGGCAGGTTAGTGCCCCCCATGAGGTTCCCAGTTTTAATTCTGGGAAGTTGTAACCAGCTCTGCGTCCTCTTTTTAGCTCTCTGCTTGTGCTTTCTGCATTTACACTGTCACTTTTAGATCATCAATTTCAAGCATTAAACATGAGGAGCAAAGTGAATTGACACCTTCTTTTCTTTGCTACCTACTTAAACAACACAACAATATGTACAGTACTGGTAACCAACATGATAAGTGTGATATTTATCTGGTCGCTGGGCACCTGAATGCCTAGTATGTCTTAGGTATTGAAGTGCTTTGCTGAAATTTTTTATATTATTTAAATTAAACAAGTCCAGTGCAATGTAACAAAAAAAATTGAGGCACACACAGGGCTGGGAAGCCTTTCCTTCTGAGGTAATAGGGTCACGATGAGCAAGGACGCACTGACTGGCACCCGACAGCATCACGAGTGTGACGTAATAGGGAACGTCACTCTGGTTTCCCTTCTCCTGAATTAGGTTGTACATCTTAGTCAGGAATTGGCTATAGAGTTGGGTGATTAAGGCACATTTTACATAACTTTAGATTAAATGTCGCTGCCTTAGACCTTCGGGAAATGCAAAAGGTTCAGAGAATTGAAAATAGTTTCATGAACACTGTCTGGTCTGAAAATGTGGTTCATTGGTATGCCTTCCCCACTATTGCTTTATAGAGTGATGGGAGATAAACCTACCAGAGAAAGGGACCCTGGCTTTGGGTCCAGACTCTGGAACAAAGACAGGACACACTGCACAGGTCATCAGGAGAAAAGCCATGATCTCATAGATCTCACCTGCCAGAGAAGCATTTGTTCAGCACCAACCGCTTACACAGCAATGGAGACAAAACACAGGAAACAGCAACACCACTCCCCTCTCAACCACCACAAGGTTGCCTGTTATGTGACGTTTCTTGTCTAAGGAATGCTTTTGAAAGTTGTTTGGTTCTTATCATATTTGTAAAGCACTTAAGCCAAAGTGCTCAGCCAATGCAGCCATGTCTGACCCTACATTTGTATGACGGCGTTTGTAAGTCTATATTTTTCATTTGAAATTTTCTCAAACAGTACGAAGAAAAAAGAATCTTTAGGAAGAAAGGTGTATGTTCCACCCCCACACCTCCAACCTTAAAAGTGCAAGCCAACTAACTACCACCTCCTAACTATAAAAGAAGAGAAACAGTAGAAATACTCATCACATTCACAAACACCCTCACACCAAATGAACAAACAGACATAGCGAGCAAACCAATTGCAAAAACAGACCCTGCCTCTCCGACAATTGGCCGTGGCAAGGTGATTTCAGATGGAGTATATAGAGTGAACACTTTCACCATAGGTGTGAGGGAGTCCCCCGCACCCCCTCCCTTCGCCTCCCCAAGCCCCGCTGGGACCTTGCACTCCTGGGGAGGAGGGGCGGCAAGAACCCTGGCGCCTCGAGCCCATCTGAGGCCTTCTGGAAGGAGAATGATGTCACAGATATTTCACAGGTTTTTCCTCATCATCTTCATTTCTCTCTTTCCTTGGATTTCTGAAGATGTTTGATTTTTCTTTCTTTTTCTTGTCTTGCTCCATTTTTCCAAATTTCTAAAAGGTCTCCCAATTTCCCTATCCTCTAAAGCCGTGCTCCAGTTCTTCTGCCTTTCATTCATACACCTCTATTCTCTCTGCTGCTTTGTACTTTTCCTTATTTTTCCACTGTGCATGAGGCGCCCTTTGTCCCAGGGTAGAATGAAGGGGATCAGGACCGTCACCTGCCTTTGCCATCTCCAGGGACTCTCCGGGGAACACTGCCTATTAATTAACATTTGTGATGCACTTCACTCATTGGAGGAAGCACACTATATAAATGCCAAATAGTCATAAGCCGGGTCTCTTCTCTCCTTTGGGTTCTGGATGCACCAGCTCTCGCCCTCCTGAGGGGAAAAAGAGCCATCTTCCTTATTAGGCCTACCCAGAGGAGACAATGTCAGGTGTAAAACCAGCTAGAGGAGGAATAATTGCATTGTCTTTAAATGATTGCAAATATCTCTCTGAAAAGAGCAGTCTTCAGCTGAGCGATCAGAAGAGACAATCTACCCCCCTCTCCTCGATTTTTTTTTCTTTCCCAATCCAAGTAAAAAACAGCATCTATTCTAGGCTTCCTGGAGTTCTTGCGCAGCAGAGAAACTGCTGGTCCTGTTGAGTGTCCTATTGAGGGTTCCATTGCGGAGATCAGAGGTCTCAGAAGCTTCCTTCCAAGTGCAGGTGGGAAGTTCCTGTCCCAGGTGAAGGTGACAGTGCTGTCCTTTGACTGCACTTGGCATCTTTGTGTCTGTTCTTCTAGTTTAAATGACTGGAGCAGTGTTCCCTCAAGAAAAGGAACTTCAAGTTTAGCTCATTTGTTATTTGTCTAATCATATCTCTCTTAATAGTACATTATATTCAGGGATTTTTTTTTTTTAATTTCCCCAAGGACCGGAGATAAGGAAAGAGAAAAAGGTCGGTTTCTCCAAGTTCTCGGCAAAGCATCTGTGGGCTGTTGTTGCAGAGATAGGATAAGGAAGTCCAGGTGGGATTTGAGCTAGTCTGGACCCTCCAGGGTCCTGGCTGTGTGTGTCTCCTCAGGCTGCTGACTTCGGTTTGATACAGGTATTTGAACGAGAACCATGGGACATTCCTGTGGGGCATATCCTTGCTCATAAAATTGACTTTTAAATTCTTAACTGAAATTTCCTTTTAGAAAATGTTGAAGGTATTTTCCATTGATTGGATCTATCATTGATGAATTAACATATTGTCTTTCTTTGGCCACCATTTGAACGATCAGGTATTAGAGTGAACCATTCCCATGAAATAAAAATATGTATGATGTTTGATTTAGAATACAGTATAGTTAAGGTTCATTCATGGATGGCATTTTAATATTTTCTACTTCTTTTTCTCTTATAGATAAAGCTATTGAATTTTAAATTATAATTATGGAAAATATAAAGTGCTTAAATACCATAATTCTTATTGAAAACTTCAAAATGAATAAAATGAAAAAAAACTAGTATTTAGTAAGTATGTCCCTAGGTATTAGATCATTTGATTAACTAGATATATCTTACTACATTACAGCTATATAATGCATACTCATATATAGACATGCATATATTTTCATAATGTGTATAGTATTTCTATGGGAAAAGCATAACTTGATCTCTAAGGAGATTAACTTCTGAGTATTTCAAAAATCCACTGGTTAAAGAAAAGATCATGTATTTTTTTCCATGAACTTTCTAAAGTCCTTTCATTGTTGGGATCTTCCCTAGGTTTAGTAACCAGTTGCGATTCGTACCTGTCTAAGTCTCAATCCTGTTTTAGACCATTGATGTGCAGTACCCTTCTTATTGCCACCATCACTAACATGTTATAATATATTAGCAGCAGCTTCAACCTCATTCTAAATGGATAACGATAGTTAAAGCTAATGCTAATTATATCCTATGCCGTTTGGAAGAGGGAGTTTGACTTTACTCCTTAAATATCAACATTTCCTTAGATGTGCCTTTCCCATCAATAAAACCTACTGTTATATTTTATCATTCACCTTGATGTACCTGATGTTGGTTCTTCTAAAATAATATGATCAATTATATTATAGCTATTGAAACAGAATTTTAAAATTGAATTCACCCTTAGAATATGATTCTTTCTGACACATAAATTAATTTTCAGTCAAATGTTTCTTAAGATTTTGACTATTTTGTAATTTATGTTGGCAAGCACTTACATATTAGACATTTTGAAAAACTGCTGTATTTTTTGGACCATAAGACATACTACCCCCAAAAAACTTTGGGAGAAAAATAAGAGTGCATCTTATGGTCTGAAGGTGTGGTACCCTAGGACATTTTATTATATTAGTACTATTTGGTTCAGAATATTTTTTCTTGTTTTCTGTTCTGAAAACTGTGTGTGGTTTATACTCCGAAAACTATAGCATGTACATATCCTTCTGTTTTATACATAAACATAGGTGTATATTGGTTTTAATTTTATCATTCAATAAATCAAATACTTTATCATCAAATATTATCCTTGAATTTATATAATATCTCTACTAGGAAAGTATATGTTGAACCTCAATATTAACAACAAGGGTGTTTCCAAAGGTCTGAGGAAAACATCATAGACTTTCTGGTTTAAATGAAGGAGCATATTTTACCTAATAAAGACTGAGAAGTGTGACAGAAAGGAGGGAAGGCATATAAAGTGAAGATTAAAAATGTGAAGAAAAAATGTGAAGAAATATCAGTACCTTCAGTGTCAGTAAAAGCACAAAGCAATATTGAGTGTTAGCTTATTTCTAGAGCAAAAAATTAAGTAAGAATTGCCTGTTAAGGCCAAGGCGTTTCCTCAGTTCTTCCTATCTTCACAACGAAACCCCAAACAGTGCACCCCTTCCCTACTGTCTGCCAATTCTGAGGGATGCATGACATTGTAGCTCCCGATTGTAAGTCATAATTTTCCTTAGATAATGAGCAACATTTTTACCCTTTTCCAATTTTACCTGTAAGGAGATATAAATGCAGGCATGTATCTCTATATGCCTTCTGTTTATTATGGTCATATATGTTAATATTTTATTATGGACTGGTCACTCACTTGGAGGTAAATGCTCCCCAGAGCTATTGACTACTCTTCATTAAGTGACTCTCTTAAAACTCAACTACATGTAGTTAGTAACGCTTGTGAGGTCAATGTAATTAATAATAACCAGAAGCATTAACCTAAGCTCCTGGGGGTGGGGGAGTGAATTCTGAGAAATGATTGGACGGTCACTGCTTTTAATGTGCTGTTCACAATTAGAAGCTGAAAAAATTTATTGGAACAAAGAATCTAAAAAAAGATTTCCCAAGTCAGTCTTAGGTATAAAAGCATGTTTCCCTAGAAACCAGGGGGGATGGGAGCCTGCGTTGTAGACTGGATGGGTCTGAGTGTCTCTGTTCTGCTGGGGGACTTGGGGGGTTGCTGCTCTCTAGCAATTCCAGGCTGGGATTTCATAACACGCTCATTCCCTCTTTCTCTCAGGGGAGTAGGAAGCCATTGGGATAGGTTGCTAGCACAGTTTCTATTTTTGTCCCGCAAAAGACTGCAATGATTGTCCTGCAGATCCAATCTTTGCTTTTTTAGCATCATTACCAGGTCTCCCGTCTTGTGATTTTCCCTGCATTGATTTCTTCATGTATCCATGAAAGAATGGGAAGACTTGACCTTATGCACCATGTCCAACATTTTACTAAAAATTGTATAAGGGAAAGGAAACAAAAAGATCCCTCTCCAGGGATTTTCTCACACCTTCTAAAATCTTTCTATATCTGTGTAGTAAAGGAATATCAACATGATGCATCAGAAAAATATTAGTCTTTAAAAAGGATACTGTACCAGGGGGTCACTCTGAAAGTGAAAAATATACTGCCAGGGGAGAAAAAGAGAAAGACCATCAAATCGCCTCCCTCCCACCACCGCTCACAGAGACAGTTTAATATCAGTGTGCCTGCAAGGTCCTGCCTAAGCATACTTTATGGCTTAGAACACACACACAGTCAAAAAAGAAAAAGGAATATAAGTGAATTTAGTTACAGAGTATATTATAATTCTGTGTAAGGAAATGTCTCTTTGTGTTTTTTGTTTGTAGCTTACTATAAGGTTCATAACACAATGCAAATCTCGTCCATTCTCCCTTTTTTACTGTCTCCTTGCTTTTTTGGAAGCCTCTAAAATTAAGGTCAGCTCTGTGTCCCACCAAACCCCCCTCGATTCTCCATGCTCTTTTCCTTTCTAGTTGAAAACTAGTAGGGAATACTAATGTATTTTTATTTCTGACCCAAATAACTTTATATGTGGAAACCAATTCAGAAAAAGATGTCAAGTACATTCTGGAAGGAGAACGATCTTATGGATCCTAAGTGACAAGGTTGAACAAGCTGAGCTGTATTCCTACAGTGCTCCTTTCATTTCCAAATCCCTACTCGCTGCCATCACATCCATGCTGACCCACACGGACCCGCTATGGGTTTCAGGGACTGTAACTGCTTACAGGAGTGGAAAATCCCACTCTTTCTCCCACACTGCTGCTGGAGTTTCATACTGTCAACCACAGGCATCGCAGCCCCACACAGCCACCACAACATCAGTCTTGCTGGTTTTCTTCCTTCTGCAGCTCCTACTAAAGAAAAGTGGCTAAATGAATATTTATTTTTTAAAACACAAGATAATTTCAGAAGACTGTCTGAAATTATGTGAGTTCGACTGTACAAACTTTGACATGTGCGAGACGTGAAAAACTTTTAGCTATCCAGAAACCTAGAAACCATAGAAATTTAGCATCAAATGACACTCATAAGATATGGAAGAGTGAAATGCCAAGGTCCATTGTGACTGTTCCATTGTTTCGCCATTCGGAGCACTTTAGTCTTTACAGTTTGTTAACATGTTACGGTGTCCTGCAGTTCCCAAGTGTATCTATAGATATGCTTTCTCATTCAACCTAAATCTAATTTATTCCCATAAAGAGTTATCGTCTCAGAATCTCACAGGGACAGTTCGACTCTGGCCTAGGGGGTCACACCGAGTTGGACTCAACTTGATGACAGTGAGTTTTGAGGTAATTCTTCTCTGATATAGAGTGCATTGCTATTGTTATAGGTAGGTATACTTTCCCAAGGACAGCAGACTAAAACTCCCAGTGCTTCATTATCTTCAGAATCATCACTGTATTTGGGCTTGCTGTTGTAGTCACTGTGTCAGTCCATCCTTTTCACTGACCCTCCCCTTGACTAAGCTTGTATTGAAACCAATCTCTTTTCATACTATGTCTAAGGTACAGGAGATGAAGTCTCCACATTCATGTTTCCAGTGGTTTTTCTGGCTGTACTTCTGCCATCACACATGTCTTTGTCTTTTGGCAGTCTGGAGTATGTATAATATTCTTTGGCAACATCATAGTTCAGAGTCATAAATCCTTCTGTCTTTTGTATTGGTTGCCCAGCTGTCATATACATAGGAAATATTTGAAAGCATCAGGGTATGTCCTCATAGTGGCATCATTTTTCTTGACCACTTCAAAGAAGTTGCGTGTTGAGGATCTGCCCAATACAATATGTAGTTTGGTTTCCTGCTTGCTGCTTCCAGGGACATTGATATAAGTAAAGTGAAAAATTTGACAAATTCAACTTTTTCTCCATTGATCATGTTGTTCCTTATTGGCCCAGTCATGAGGAATCTTGGTTTCTTTATGTTGAGGTGTCATATGTACTGACAGCCAGACTTTCATCTTCACCAGTGATACATCAAGTTCTCTGCCTTTTCTGTGCACACAGTTGTGTTGTCTAAGGATGGCAGGTTGCTTATGAATCTCCATCCCATCTTGACATTGCATCCTTCATGTAGTCAGGTATTTCAGACAATTTGATCACTATCAGGTATTATGATGATGAAAGTCTAAAAGTCTGACCCTTTTTGTGACACACACCTTTCCTGATTTTAAACCAAGAAACCTCAACAGTAAAATATTGGTTTATTAGGAATTCAAATTGGATCCAAAAGTAAAAATGTACAAGTGAAGGTTACTAAAGATATCGGTTTATAAGAAAAGTAGCTCTCATGTAAGTTCTAAAAGCAACAGTAGCATCCTTATGAATGCCTTAGGAACTACAAGAATAAAGAGAACCCAAAACACTTGGGAAATTTTCTAATGATTTTGCATTCTCTCTCTCCCATTCATCATTAGATTACTGACAGTAAGTTTCATAATTGGCAAATGCTCATATTTACTCACCTTCCTAAGCTCAGAAGTTAATGATGGCCCTCGGTTTTATTTTTGTTTAAATTATTTCATAAGTTTTTATTCAACAATTTTAAAAGAAGCAAATACTACAATTTTATTTCAAATAATGTTTAAGTTTGTGTATTTCTAAAGCTTTTATTTTTCATGAATTGATAGGTCCATAAGCAAAATTAGAATATAAAATTAATTACTATGGTTATATAGAAGAATTGCTTACCACTTAGTTGTGACAATAGATTTATCATTGTGACACCTCTTTTATATAAGTAAGTGAACCATTTTGCACAAAGAGTCAACTGTAGGTGAGAGGAAAGAAAAAATGTTGCAAGTTATAATCATATTTACTCAGGCAATATTTTTATGGTATTGAGGCAGCTTGGAGGACATACTTTTCACTTTTCACATCTACCTCATTGAACACATGTGGGCAATGGTTTCTGTTGACCAAAAATAAAAAAATGTAATGATCATAAGTTACCATGTAAAGCATAAAAACTTTCCTTATGTTTTGAGACACAAAAGAAGGAAGTCACGCAACCTGCACTTTATTATTCTGCATCAGATGCAAAGGTTTTTCTAAACTTTAAATCCAACAGAAAGCAGCTGCTGGAAAAATATCATTACACTTTACCTTAAGCTACAAAAACCAATTTAATGGTGACATTTTATTTTGTTCAGATGGTCTGCTCTTTTCTTCTGTTTAAACTAGTAAAGCCTATGGAAACAGGATCTGGATGAAGTCACTGGAAGGTGAAGGCCCATGACTAAAACATTCTTTAAAGATTATGTAGAGTTACAGTGGGATGGAATAGCACTAACAAGAATGAAAGTCTCCCAAAGACAGAAAGTACTATTGCGTCATACAGTCCTTCATACATATGATCACTTTATCTTTCCTTACAAAGGACAGAAAGTTTCTTATTTATAACTATAACACACAAACTATGGACGTTACTTCAAAAATGTATGTGGCCCTCCTTCCAGGTTGGCAAATTTCTATTGCTAAAAAAATAAAGAAATTACTTCTATCACCTCTTCAGGTACAATTTGTTTTTATAAATATTTCATAAATTTTGATTTTTTTAAATTACATTTCCTGAAACAAAAAAAAGAAAAACTCACCTATTTTTACTATATCAATGTGTCAAAAACTAAGCATTTAAAACTAAACATATGTGACACAAAAGGCTAACCTACATTTTTAAATGTAGATATTTTGCTGCATAGATTTTTAAAAATCAAGTGCTGCTCTTGACATGGATTCAACATTTATAAGCCTTTATTATAAAACCTTGGGGTCAAATTATTTAATCCAACACTAGCCTTTACTGAACAGAAGGAATACTTCTATGCACATTTCAGTGTTTTGAAAAATTATCTTCTCCAGCTGACAGTAATCTACAATTTCTCCATTCATTTTCTCAGTCAGTGTTTATACTTTGTTTCTAATCCTTATTTGAAACTTGACAATGAACAATTTTGAAAACAGAATGCTATTCATTTAAACAGCTAAAATAAGGGCAGAAAAGGCCATCCACGGTAACATTGCTACTTTAATGTGAGCATTAAGTCAAGATCTAAGGAGCACTGCACCTAAGTACCTGAAAAGTGCCAGTGTAATGACATTGAATGCAGGAACTAAGCACTTCCTGTGAATTCTGGTTCTAAACTTTACATGAGTAAGACAGACTAGCCACTTAGGAATGACTCCCAGGTGGTCGTGGCACAGTCTGGTCACATCTGCTTGGTCTTACAAAGATCAGGTTGGTGCATGCTGGTGTTAAACCACATGACCTTGCTGAAATCTGTGCAGGCATCTGAAAGCATGCCAAAGATGTGGAAGAAGAAAGAATTCCAATTTAAAAATAGTAAGTTCAATGCCACCATAAGTCACTTATCCTTTTGAGCCAGATATTTCTAGATTGTTAAGTGAGTTCATAGATTCTAAGCAGGCTTTAGCCCTTATAGTGCTGGTGGGTGAGCATTGAAGTGCTATACTCCCAGTTGACAGTTCTAAACCCATCAACCTTTCATGAGAAGAAAAATGACACTGTCTCTTCCCCAAGGGATTGCAACCTAGGAAACCCTACTGAAGGTCCCTATTTGGCTCCAGCTCAAAGTGAGTGGGTTTGGTTGGGGGATTTGCTTTCACAGGACCCCGAGGGACATGATGTCAATGCTCGAGGCTGCAAATCAGAAAGTTAGCAGTTAAAAGCAACCACCCTCTCTATGGGGGAAAGATGAGGCAGTCTGCTTCTGTAAAGATTTGCTTTTGTTGTTAATCCTGTGAAGTTGTTTCCGACACATTATGACCCTATATATAACTAAAAAAAAAGCCTTGATAACCTGTAAGAGACTTCTACTTGCTCCTTCGGGGTCACCGGGAGTTGAAGTGGACTGGATGAAAGGAGGCTTTATGTTTTTTTATTGATTTTAGTATACAGTGGTAGCCAACCTGAAGGGACCCTGGTAGAGTAGTGGGGTCCATGTTGGACTGGCAACCTCAATGTCAGCACTTTGAACCCACAAACTGTTCCTTGAGAGAAGGATGATGTGTTCTCCTCTATAAGAAGTGTACATCCTCAAAAACCATGAGGGCAGTCCTACCCGACTCTTTATAGGTCATTGATCCAATGACTGAATTTCATTCCTAACCCACATAGAGTCTGTCATTTGGTAATTCAACAAACATCAGCTTCACCCATTCCTTCCCCATTCTGTCAGTCTTATAGTTTCTGCTTCTCTTGAGTTCAGAGTTTTTAGCAGGAGTCAGATATGTGAGCTGACTGCTATAGAATTAAAGAGTTACTTTCATACTTATATGCATGGAGGTTGAAGGAAATATTCTAGTCTTCTGGTGAAGTTCAGAAAGCAGCTGTATTAAATAGAAGTCACAAGATAATCACTGTCACAGGAAGAAGAGAGACTCTTGATAGTTAAAATAGTCTGCAGTGTGAAGTCAGGAGCACAGGAGCACAGGAGAAGTTAGTAATAAAGGAAGAGAATTCTTACAAGGTCAATGATATTGGAACACACTGAAAATATGACAGCGGCTCTAAAAGTGGATGGAAGACAGGTTATGTGAAAATTTGCATATGAGAGCATAGTGTCCAGAAAGAAGGCCCAGCACTGGACATTGATTTCTGTCAGTCTGATTATATGAGATCTGCAACTCATGAAAATATATTTACCTCCCTTTAATATCAGTTTCCATGGCCTGGGGCACTATCAGGTTAAGAATTGGACTGCTTGTAGTCAAGTGTGTGGTTTCCAATCTACCAACCACTTGGCTGGAGAAAGTTGTGTCTACCTGATCCTATACAGATTTACAGCCTGGAAAATCTTATGTATGGTTGCCATGAGTAAGAATCAACTTGATGGCAATGGCAATGGGTTTGGATATCAGTTTTACAAATGTAGAAAGATGATAAATATTTCTCTCATAAAGGGTATAGTATTGCAGGAGTAAGAAATAATGCATGTTGAACTCAAAATTCCAACTAAACTTCAAAAATCCAATAATATGAAATTCTTACATTCTTACAATTATTCAAAGGTTCTTGTGTTGCAAGCCCAGTTTTAATCCATCTAGTTGATGACACTTCTTTTTCATTACCCCCTCTCTTTACCAACCGTGAAGTCTTTCTGAAGGGAATCCTCTATCCTGAAGTATGTCCAAAATATGTTTCACAAATACTTGCCATATTTACCTCTAAGGAGCACTCTAGCCACACTTCTTACAATATGGAAAGGAATGGCTTTTCCCTTTAGCAGTTCATGGTACTTTCATTATTCTTCTCTAGTCCTAAAATTAATATCTTTATTTCCCCCTCTCTCCTTGTTTTGGGGGGTGGGGGGATTGGAAGTTAATACAAATACCATAGTCAATCACATTACGCCGTATTGTACAATTGCTACAATCATTTTCCACCGAACACCACAATTCAAATGCATAAGTTATTCTTTGATATTCCATATTCCGTTTCCAACTTTTACATGCATATGATGCAAATATTACATGCATATGATGCAATGGAGAATGCTATGGCTTAGGTCAGGTGCACTTCAGTCAACAAAGTCACATCTTTGCTTTGCAATACTCTAAAGAGGCCTTTTGCAGTAGATTTGCCTTATGAAAGTCTTCTTTTTAATTTCTTGACTGCAGCATCCATCAGCATTGATGGTGGAGTTAAGCAAGACAAAAATCTTTGAGAAATTCAACCTTCTCTCTACTCCCATTAACTCTTGGTCCAGGTGGGAGTATTTTGGACTTCTTTGCATTGAGTTGCATTCCATATTGAGGGTCACAGTTGTTGATCTTTATCTGCCAGGGCTTCAAGTATCATCAGTTTCTGGATGAAAGATGTGCTATCTGCATATTTCAACTGTTAATAAGCCTTCTTCCAAACCTGATACCACATTGCTTTTCATATCAGCCAGCTTCTCTGATTATTTGCTCACCAAACCAATTGAACCACTATGTTGAGAGTATACAGCCTTGACACACATCATTCCTAGTTTTAAACTATGCAGTATGACGTTATTCTCTTTGCACACTGCCTCTTGATCCATGTACAAGTTCCATATGAGCACAATGAAGTGTTACTGAATTCCCATTCTTCTTAAGGTTATCCATAGTTTGTTATGGACCACACAGCCAAATGTCTTTGCATAGTCAATGAACCACAAGTAATTATCTTTCTGGAAATCTGTGCTTTGAGAGAAGATCCACCTGATCTTAGAAATGATATCACTTGGTCCATGTCCTCCTCTGAACCCAGTCTGAACTACTGGCAGTTCATTGACAATGTACTGGTGTGACCATTGTTGAATGTTTTTCATGAAAATTGTGCTTGCCTGTGATATCAATGATATTGTTCTATAATTTGAGCATTATGTTGGTCACCTTTCTTTGGAATAGTTACAAATACAAATGTCTTCCTCTCAATTGACTGAGTGACTCTCTTCCAAATATTCTGGCATATTCAAGGCACCGTTAACTTGTTGAAGTGCTTCAACTAGTTTTACTTCAATTCCTGGAGACTCAGTTTTGACTAGTGCTTTCAGTGTAGCTTCAATTTCTTCCCTTAGCACCATTGCTTTTTGCGCATATGCTACCTCCTGAAATGGTGGGATAACAGCTGGCTCACTTTGGTAGAGTGACTTTGTTTATTCTTTCCATCTTTTCTTGGTATATCCTGTATCATTTACTATTTTATCCATAGAATTTTTCAATATTACAATTTGAGGCTTGAATTTTTGCTTGAGTTCTTTTAAGATATGCTGAGCGTGTTCTTCCTTTGAGTTTTCTAATCCTAGATCTTTACACATTTCATTATCATATTTAGCTGTCTTTTTGAGCTTCCCTTTCAAAATTTCCCTTGAGCTCCTTAACTTCATCTTTTCTTTCATTTGCTTTATCTACTGAGTGAGTAAGAGCAAGTTTTGTCCACTTTGATCTTTGTTCTCTCTCCTATCTTTATTAATGACTTTGATTTTCTTCATGAATGGTGTACTTGATGTCCTCCCACAGCTCATCAGGTCTTCTTTCATGATTGTTAAATGTGTCAAATTATTTATTAAGATGATTTCAATATTCAGGTGGGATAGACTCAAAAGTTGTATTTTGACCCCCATGGACCTGTTTTATTTTCTTTTAGTTTTAGCTTGAACTAAACTATGAGCTATTGGTGATCGGTTCCACAATTAGTCACTGGTCTCGGTTTAGTGGCTGATATTGAACTTCTCCATTAGGTTTTCCCCTGGATGTAGTCAGTTTGATTTTTTTAAAATTCCATCTGGGGAAGCCAAGGACATAATCAACATTGGTGTTGTTGGAAAGGGATTTGCTATGAACAAGTCTTTGGTTTGGTAAACTTGTATTATATGATCTCCAGCTTCATTCCTTTCTTTTTCCCTATGACCAACTTCATTTCTATCACCAAGTCCAACTAAAGTTCCTTCCTCTTTATTTCCTACTTTTGCATTCCAATCACCAATAAATATCCATCCATCTCGATGGCATATTTGGTCAATTGCTGACTGCAGTCATTTGTAGAATTCTTCAATTTCTTTATCACTAGGTTTTGTGGGTGGTAAAGGGAAAGTCACAATTTTATTTTAAGGGCAAGGGAGTATAACTTCTATGGAAAACATTATATAATAAGAGTGCTACTCCACATACCAGTTTCGCTTAAAGCGCAGAGTGATTGGCACATACGGAGTGAAAAATATTTATAGTGTCAACAACTATCGCAAGCTGTTATGAAATATGTCCTGGAGAAACTTGGAAGGCATTTTAAGAAGAGCAAAATTATTGCAGAAAATCATTGAAAGTAAGAGTGTCCTGAAGAATTGCTGTCCTTTAAGTGAAATGAGGGCATGGAGATAAGAGGGCTGATGAACAAATAAAAGGTGAAAATGGAAATGTCAAAAAGATGATGCTCTTCTAAATAAGGACTATTGAGTGATAACTTGTTGGAACTAGAATATTCATGGAAAAATCATTAAGATAGGGACCCTGTCTACATATTTATAAGAAAAGAATATTCAGTATAGAAAAACCACTTGAAAATGTAAATAAGCAGGCCGATTGGTGAAGATACTAAAAGGCACCTCTTTCACCTCTGAAAAGAGTCGAAGGTGTTAGTAATACAGGCTTCGGGAGGAATTTCAAATGAACAACAGATACACACTAATATACACTTAAAAGAGAGCCACTCTTTTCCCACTGTTACTTGAGCTCTCTTCTCCGATTTTTGTTTTGCGTCCACCCTGGTCGTGTGCTACAAAAGTCAATCACTCTACTACTAGACTACGAGCGGCCCAGTGCTTGGGAAGTCAGAATTCTACGTCTGAAACAGTGGTGCCTATCACGGGACCTCCCACCCACACCAACCTCTCTGCCATGGAGCCCCTTTTGACTCCTATTGACCCTACAGAACAGGATATGCCGGAGCCCAAGGGTGGGTGAAGTGGCCAGGATGAATGGGAGCAAAGCCTCATGGTTTTTCTGCAAAGCAGCTGATCAGTTGAAGTACTCTCCTTGTCCTTAGCAGACTAGTGCAACCCATTACACTACCAGGGATCCTTGTAACAACTTACCTTTTCTTCAAAAAGTCCTTCATCATTCTGTAATGATGTTAGTCTAAAGTTTAAGTCTGAAGAAATGGCTTATGTGATGAGCCTCGATGAATATGATTTAAAATCACCTAAAGGAGCTTTGGTGGCATAGTGGGTAAGAGATCAACTGCCAATGGAAAGGTTGCAGTGTTCCAAGCCCCCAGGAACTCTATGAGAGAAGACGTGACAGACCGCTGGTTGAGAGACACAGAGCTTTGGTACGGTCATCTAGTGGACAGTCTTCTGTCCTCTATGTGTCCAGGCAGTTAGAATCAACATGATCACAGTGGGTCTGGTTTCATTTGGAAAGGAAGCCAGGCAGACAGACAAAGCAAAAACCAGAGGTCAAATTTCAAAAAAGAAGTTTTAAATGATTTCCTAGAGCAGTGTCAGTATCAGTGATCATTGCAAATTAGTTCCTGACATTCTTTTGTCTTCTTTTTATAAATTCCTTGGGAAGACTCCAGAAATCCCAGTTGTTTTATGTAAAATATTGTCACTGCTTCTTACTTGATTCATATGAACTCCCTGAGTTATATGCTGCACATTAAAATATTACAGCCGTGGCACCCCGAAGATGTAACATAAGCTGAAAATCAGACTATTCATCTTGTGTTAGTCTTTTGTAACTCTTCAGTAATAAGGTCTATTTTTTGGAAGACAAAAAACATTTTGTACATAACAGATCAATGCCACATGATAAAAAAACTATAAATTGCAAGGTGTAAATTGCATATATGGCATTGTATAATCAAGAAGGAAGTAGAGCAATTAAGATATATCAACTACCACCAAAACTCTAAAGAACTAAATGTATTATTAAAGCATTAAGCACCAAAACAAATGTCCAAAAGACTAATGACAACATAAATTTACCAATATTTCTGTGGCAGTAGAATCTTCCTAAAACCTCCAGATTAGTCGTTTGGGCTAAGCCTGGAAATTTAAAATTTTTGAAAGAACTCAACTATTTTCAATCAAAAGAGAAATTAGAGTCAAAGAAGCACATTGTGAATCTTAACGTGTGCATTAATCTATACAACTATAAGCCAAAATCTTGCCCCAAATGCGCAATTATTCTAAAATGGCTATAACTTTTCTTTTAATATCATTGTTTATATTTGGTCCTCAGAGATCTGTATATACTTTAAGGGAAAGTGGAGAAGGCCAATATTACCATTGCTTTTGCATGTTCTTTGCTGGATTATAATACACAAATAAAGGGCTGAGCCCGGGTAACGTAAGTGGTTGAGTGTGAGACTGTGGCCCGCGGGCTTGGCGGTTCAAGTCCAGTGGCAGTTCTCAGGAGCAGCACTGGGTAGCGCTTATGACCCCCAGAGGTAGTGATGCCCCCCCAAAAAATAATACACAAATAATATCTCGTTACATTAAAGTATTCCCAAATCATGCACCCAAAGTTTATCTTATTTATATGAAGAGAAGACAGCTGTAAAAAAGCACCAAGCTTTCAAAGTATTTATATATAAAAATACATATTTGGGCTGATCCCTGGTGGCACAGTGATTGTGTGCAGGACTGTGGCCCACAGGGATGATGGTTCAAATCCAGCAGCAGCTCTTCAGGAGCAAGGCTGGGCTTCCTACTCCCACCAGGGCAGTGATGCGGGGGAAAAAACAAAATGACATTTTCATGATGGAAAATAACCCACTAAAATTGTATTCTTTGCAAGGAATAGCATTGCAATGTCACAAAAGTTAAAACCTGTCTTCTAACCCGTGTTTTGGATTGTACTGTTCTTGTTGGGCACAGCAGGATATTCCATGAAGATTCTTGAAATTCTGCTCCTTAGGAATGTTTAAATATTTTTAACCTATGAACAAAATTTAAGTATGAAAATGACTGACATTCAGTAGCTGCACACTACTCACCCAGAACATTTATCAACAGAATTAATCTGTAATTCTTGTGAATTTCATGGAGAGAGCATCATATCTACGACAGGGTCTTTAGAGGAAAGTTTACTTGAGGTACATTATGCTTTCTTGTTTTTGTTTTGTTTTTTGGGGGGCATCACTGTTCTCTGGCGGTGGGAGTAGGATGCCCAGCCCCACTGCTGGAATTGAACCTCCATCCCAGTGGGCCGCAGTCCCGCGCACAACCACTACGCCACCCGGGCTCAGCCCGCATCATGCTTTCTTAAATAGGCAGAATGTCATTAACGGTATGCATTTTAAGGTTCTCTTTGGGACGCTCAAACATCTGAAAGAAAAAAACAGATATTTAGAATATTGTAACACTATGCCTGCCTTGCAACTGTGAATCTTGGGGATTCTCTTGGTTTGAAATGAAGCGTGTATCGAAGGTTGGCATTTCAGGGAAGCTGTGTCACTCAGTGTTGCTGTGCGGTATGTTTCACTAGTAGCTGCAAGGACTGTAAATCCACACTTGAAACCAGCAGGCTAAATCTCAGCTCTTCTACTTCCTGCATGTATTTCCTTTCTGAGTCTCACTTCCTTCATTCTGAAGTGCCAACCTATCTCTTAAAAAGCCCTGCCTACCTTAAATGTGATGATGTAGAATAAAACATGGGGTAGATGATAGAATGATGATCAAATGGGAAGGGTAGCTATTATTTCAAATGGCTAGTTTTCAAGTCATGCACAACCAATTGAGCAATTCAAAGGCTATATTATACCTATTGATTTGGAGTATAAATTTATCTCAATTTTACTGAATGACAAGATGAAAATGTGTTTATATTGTTTTTTTACAGTAAGATGGTAGAAAACAGATTCCAAATGTATATGTGCTGCATAAAAATCTTTTGCAACGAGTACTTCTATTATTTATCTTATATTCTTTTTATTTTTCCTGTCTCTGAATAAGAAACTGCCCTATAGCTTCCAATGCTTAACCGTATTTTTGAAAATTGATTTTGAGACAACAATAAACATCACATTAATAGTTCTGGAATCTGTTGGTTTCATGAAACAAAGTTAAACTTCTTATTTAATTTTCTTTTCCATTTACAATATTAAAATTTTCAGAAAGAGGGTGAGTTTTTAGTTATAATTCATTTCCTTAAACTGTCTTTAAGGAGAATTTAGAAATTTTAGAAAATTATAAATCAAAGATAATGAACATTTTGAAAACTAGGATTTATATTATTGAGTGATGAAACATATTTTAATGCCTCTTAAAACTTACAAAAGGGGGCTGAGCCCCGGTGACATAGGGGTTGTGCACGGAACTGAGGCCCACTGGGACGGAGGTTCAATTCCAACAGTGGGGCTGGGCCTCCTACTCCCACCGCCGGAGACTGTGATGCAAAAAAAAAAAAAAAAAAAAAAAAAAAAAACCTTACAAAAGGAGTTATTTTTACTAGGTAATTCAAAATTAATTTGTCCAATAGACTTATTTGAGGAGAACACAAAACATCAGTTGAATATTTAGACTGTTTCCAAGGGTGTCAAAATCTTCTGGAAATTCACAGTTCAATATTGGACTTACTTTATTTTTCTCTGCATCAATTACTGACTCTGATCAAATCTGGTTTCTTTAATTTCTACAAAGATTGATAATAATTTTGTGTACCTGCTGCAAATATTCCAGAAGGTCATTTTGTTGCTTTGAAAAAGAATTTGAGTTCTTTAAAGAGAATGAAAAACAATAATTTATTACTATTTTGGAGCGAGAGAGCCATAATTATAGTGAAATATCCAGAATTCTGTGTAGAATTTATTTTCTATCAAACAAATCCCACTGAGAGTTCTTATTGAGTTTTCAGTAGCTATATATTCACCTTCTCAATACTTGAGACACTCTGCTGAGAAATATGAGTACATATTTTTAACTGAACCTGATTGAAAATCTTACATGACCACTTTTTCTTAATGCACAGTTTTTTGTGACATGACAGTGAGATGGAGGTTGGAAAAGTAATGAATCCATAAAAGATTATTAGAGAATGCAAGGAAAAACAGAACCAAAATTTGAGCAATATATATGTGTGTGTATATATGTTTATTTACATGTATGCTATGTGTATGTATGTATACAAAGCTATATAAGAGTTATATCTTTATATAGATCTTTATATATAAAAAGACATTTTCCATAAATTTTAGTCTGACTTCCTGCCATCTGTGTGTGTGTGTGTGTGTGTGTAAAATATAAGGTCCCCTGGTGGTGTGGTGACTTGCCATTTGGGCTTCTAAAGGGAAGGTAAGTGAATCTAATCCACCAGGCTTACTGGTAGGGAAATGGCATCTTTTGTTTTCCTTATGATCTTTAGCCTCAGAAATCCACAAGAGTAGTCTTCTCCATCTTAGAAGGATCACTATGAGTCAGATTTGGTTCAGTGGCAGTGAGTGGCTTGGTTTTGGTGTGGTGGTACTGTGGGTTAACCATTGGACTACTAAGCACAACGTTTGTGATTCAAACCCACTCTAGGGTCTGCAAGAGAAAGATGAGAGAAACTCTACATAGGTTCACTGTGAGTCAGAACTGTCTTTGATAGCACTGGGACTGGTGGAGATCAGCGTTATCACAGATGATATAGCTGCAAAAGGTTTTTGGGCAAGAAATAATAGAAACTTCATTTCTACATTAAGGTCAAAACTCTTCTATAAATAATGCTTTCAGCCAGCTAGTCCATCGTAAATGAATGAGGGCCCTGGGCCTGGATACATGCCCATACATTTACAATCATTTTTACATTATCAACGAAGAAAAACAGGTAGAACGAGTTTTGAGATTAGAAAGCAAAAAGGAGTCAGATTAAAACAGGGAGGTGACATTTAATGACTTTCCATTGAAAGTCTCACAAAGATGCCTTATTCCAATGAAAAGAATAAGAAGGAACATTGGCCATT
Source organism: Nesogale talazaci (assembly GCA_004026705.1). Lineage (NCBI taxonomy): Eukaryota > Metazoa > Chordata > Mammalia > Afrosoricida > Tenrecidae > Nesogale > Nesogale talazaci. Next base: position 135,947 of record PVJH01001010.1, on the reverse strand, counting down.
GCTATGGTGAAAAAGGACTCTCTGGTGAAGCTTTTTGGAAATATTTCCCCTAAAAATTTGGCTAAAATACTCTTATAATAAAGGATTATTATTGTTCTTTGGCGTTCCAGAAAGTCAACAAGCAAAATGTTTTGAATATCCCCCAAACTGTTACCATGACTTTTCCTCTGGACTGGTACAATTTGTTTTGGGGTCACATCCACCCCTTGCATCAATTCTGATTATCTGGGTCATGTTGGTAAAACCATAAGTCATTTCTGTCACAACTATTACAAGAAGTGTTAGGATCTTGATCTCCCTTGTTTACAACTTTTATTGGAAGCTCTGCCTTGCCTGTAGCTAATTGGGATGAAACAGTTTTGTCCCCATGAAGGAGTCAGCTTGCTTCACCTTAATGTTAGTCAGAATTGTGCAGGTTGAACAAATGGAGATGTTTGGGGAGTTGGCCAGGGTTTCTACTGACCATAGGTAGTGTTCTTCATTTGAGACACAGATAAGATGGTTTCCTCACAAATTCCTGTGGACCAGCTGCCTCAGCAGACTACCTTTGTGCATTACTTTGTCCTATCTCAAAATGAGTTCTCTATTTATAACCTACTCAAAGTCTCTATAAGCATTTTGTAAAACTTCAAAAGTATTCTTCCACCCTCACTTGATCGTAAAGAGTTCTGGCTTCAATTTCAGGAGAATTTCTGGTGCTCCGTGAGGGGCTCTTTTCAAATGGACTTCTTATATTTAGTACCTCAGACCAGATATTTTTTAGATATGTTACTACAAATTAGTTCAAGTTTATTTATTTTGGTGCAGAGAGTAAAGCAAATGTGTGTGTAGTTTTTCATAGTGTACCTTTTTGTGAACTTTTGAAGATCCTCTTTACATACATGCATATATGTTTACATATGAGGACAGCAAGGGTCCATCTCACATACTTTAGACATGTTATCAAGAAATACCAGTCTCCAGATAAGGACTTATGCTTGGGAAGTAGAACGCCAGTAGGAACTAGGGAGAGCTTGGTGAGATGGACTAGCATAGGGTTTCAATGATCATGACAATTGGGAGGAGGAGCTGAACTGAGCATGTTTTGGTTGTACGTACATTGATTTTTCTGTGAGTGGGAACCCACAGATGGCACCAATGACAATATCTACCAGGGATCTTCAAAGAGTCTATAGATACATTTCAGTCCCTTTTATTTTAGGTGTGAATTTTATGAGGCTCCCTTATATTTGTATGCATGAGTGTGTAGTGCATGCCTACACACTTGAGGGGGGAGGTTGATAATATTAATGGTATAGTTCAAAAGAATTTTAATGGTAGTGAGGCAATGATGTCATCAAAATATGGCACTGGCATAGATGAAGGCAGGTTGGTTGAAGCAAAATACACTAGGAAGTTTCCCTAGAACCACAACCCTTGCAACCTGGGGGATTTTTTTCTCAAGAAAGAGACACAAAAAAATGAGACTTAAAAATGTTCAGGGGTGCAATCATATATTGTAAATTGAAAAATAATTCGTTAAAATACAGTATGTAAAATAAAATTTTAAGGTCGTGTGTATTAAAATAAAATAATATTTTGTAATATACAATTCAATATAATTAACTATTTAAATTAATAATATAATGTATGAATAATAATTTTAAACCCCTTTCCTGAATTAATAGTTGCAACCGAAAGGTTAAATGTTGGAACCCATTGTACAGTAGCGCTGAATACTGGCCTGACAATATGCTTCCAAAGCAACACAGCCTTGAAAATCCAAGGAAGGAGTTTGACTTTGTGCACATAGGTTGCCATGGATTAAAATCAATTCAGTAATAACTAATAATAATAGGAGTAACAGCAGTATAAATGTATTAAATAGTAATAGCAGTTAAATGTTTTGGAACATATATTCTGTCTCAAAAAAGAAAGTGTAATGATAGCTGAGGAAGTGAATAACTCAAGCATTTTTCACCAAACGTTTACAGAAGAAAAATGTACCTCAAGTTGACGTTAATTTGATGAATTATGTTCTCCTATGACAAACAAGGATTTCACCATTTCATAGAAGGCTTCTATGTTTAGAGATGTGAATTTTTTGAAAACATTAAGTTTGCCATCTTTGGGCATATATTTAATATCAATACAATTGAGGAACTGGGTTGAGAACCTAAAGTCTTACGTAAGACTGCATAATTAGTGAAAATCCTAAGTCTATTATTACCAAGTTGATTCTGATTTAAAACGGCCCCCCTAGCAAGCCCTCACAGGGCTTCCGAGGCCAGCGGTCTTTACAGAGGCTTAAGTCTCCCAGGGTGCAGCTGCTGGGCTCAAACTTCAGTCTCCGAGTCGTTGCTACTGAGTGCCATAACAACGTCAGGGTCGACTCATGGCAAAGCTGTGTACAGGGAAGGCACGCTGCCAGGCCCTGCACCGTCCCCACAATTGTTCTTGTGTTTCAGCCCTTTGCTGCAGCCACTGTGTGAGTCCATCTGGTCTCGGGCCTTCCTCTTTCTTATTTTTGCTGCCCTTCTACTCTCCCAAGCACGATATCCATGTCTCTTGTAGAGATGAAGTCTCATTGCCACCCTAACTTCTTTTTAAATTTTTTTTTAGTTTTTTTTTAAGGGCATCACTGCCCTCTGGTGGTGGGAGTAGGAGGCCCAGCCTTTGCTCCTGTGGAGCTGGAATTGAACCTCCATCCCAGTGGGCCGCAGTCCCGCGCACAACCACTATGCCACCGGGGCTCAGCCCGCCACCCTAACTTCTAAAGAGCACTTTTTATATACTTCTTCCAAGACACATTGTTTTGCGCTCTTAGCAATCTATGATGCAGTCAATATATTTGCCATCAACCTAAATCAAAGCATTTATTCTTCTTCAGGCTCGCTCATCCATTGTCCAACTTTCAGATGTCATGAAGGGATTGAATATACCCTTGCTTGGGTCAGGGGCACTGTGTCTTCAAAGGAACATCCTTGCTAGTCAATACACTAAAGATGTCTTGTGCAGAAGATTTATCTAATGCAATGTGCATTTTGGGCTCTCGGCATTGTTTTTGGACCCAAGCAAGACATTAAAATCCTTGACAACTTCATACTTCTTTCCACTTTTTATGATATTGCCAATTTTTCCAATTGTGAGAATTCTTGCCTTCCTCATATTGAGTTGTAATCCACCTTGGAGTCTCCCATCCTCAACTTTTGTCAGTAAGTTCTTAAAGTTCTCCTCGCATTCAGCAAGCTGTGACATCCACATATTGGAGGTTGTTAATAAGCCTTCCCCAAATCCTGATGCCTGTTCCCCCCCCCATATAATCCAACTTCTCTGATAATTTACTGAAGATACATCTTGAACATCTATAATGAGAACAGACACTTCTGGCTTTTTAAGCATGCCATTTTATTTTGTTCTGTTTGCACAACTATTGCTTGACCCATATAGGTTCCATATGGGCATACTTAAGTGTTCTACAATTACCATTTTTCTCAAGGCTAAGCATAGTTTTTGTTGTGTTTCATTTAATGGTCCACACAATCAAATGTCTTTGCATAGTTAATAAAACACATGTAAATATCCTTCTGATATTTTCTGCTTTTATCCATGATCCATCAGGCATCAGCAATGATACACCTTGTTCCAAGTGTTCATGGAATCAAGTGTGAACTTCTGGTAACTCCCTGTTAATGATCTTACTGCTCAAGGCTTTATTGGCTATTCAAAAAAGACTTCCTTCATGTCACATGAGTGATAATTTTCTTATTCTGTGGATCACTTTTCTTGGGGAGGGTACAAATAGTCGCTTTCAGTCATTTGGCCCAAAAGCTGTCTCCCAAATTTCCTGGCATAGAAAAGTGAATGCCGTCACAGCTTCATAAACTGTTCGAAACATTTCAAGTGATAATCCAGCCACTCCATGAGCCAAGTTTTTTGGTCTTTTACTTTAAGACCATTGGTTCCTAATGACGTGGTACTTCTGTGTGAATATTGCATTAGGAAGACTGCTGTAGAGTAAGAAAACCATATATATTGGATAGTTTTATATAAGAAGGGAATACAACAGCTAATTAGTCCACATGGCATTACAGAGGGACACTTTCAAGGGACAGTTAATATACTTGAGACATTTAAAGGTTCTAGCAGGGGAGCGCAGCTACTCCTATACCCTTGACCCAAGGACCGTCCTCTTCTATTGGGGAAGGTCGTCCTCTTCAACAGAGTGCGCAGCTGCGGGAGGGACACACATGGAGGGTGAGGGAGGAAGGTGACACCTGCCTAGCCAGCCAGATCAGCCGAATCAACCCTGGCGATCAATGGGGTGACAGATGTCGCAGCCAGATCACCTTCACATCCGGGACAGTTAATATACTGATGATCCTTCCTACTCAGCCAACCACCGGTCCAAGGAAGCAGAGAGCAAAGTGGTTGGTGAGAAGAATGAGTCTGTGAGAGAGTTGACCTGCTGCCAGCAGACCTAGCAAGAAGATGAGATGTTGAGGCGTAGCACAGGCCAGTGGTGCAGCAGCAGCAAAGCAAAGCAGGTCACAGTGAAGCACCAAGATCCACGATCCACAAGGTGCCTCAGTTCACAGGTATCGAGGCACAGGGTTGAGGCAGAACAGCTTACTCAGAGAGCAGCTCGCTGGTCCAATCACCAAGGAGAAAGAGGAGGACCCTCCCCCTACCTCCACCACTCCCAGAGTGTGCTTTATCTCAGTTTTCCTCCTATAGTGCTGCTCCCTGACTGACATGCTGCACTCTTCTCACATGTCCCTATGGGAACCATTTTGGTACAAAAGAAACTTAAGGCAAATGTCAACTGGTTGCTTTTGGTACAGTAACTGTGCACCCTTTTTAATCTTCCTTTGATCCCTCCTTCCTAATTCGATATTCTGCCCCAGAATCTTTCTATCTTGCAACTCATTTCTTGAACATCTTCTTTAGTTATTTCAGTTTAAGATATGCTGAGTCTGTTCTCAATACTCTCTCTACATGTCTGTGCACATTTCAGTATAATATTTTACTTTGTCTTCTCAAACTGCCCTTTGAAATTTTCTGTTTAGATCCTTTACTTAATCATTTTCCCCATTTTCCATAGCTACTTTAAAGATGCAGAACAAGTCTCAGAGTCACTCCTGACATTCACTTTGATGTTTTCTTACTTTCCTGCTTTTTAATGACTTTTGCTTTCTTTGTGTATGACGCTTTTGTGGTTAGCAGCCAGTTAATCACAGTGATAACATTAGTTCTAATCTTCGAGTAAACTTAGGCTCTGGTAACTTGCCAAGGTAATTTCCCACATTTCTTTTTTGTATGCATTACATATGTATGCATCTATATATCCATATGTGCTGTGCAGTTTTTGCAAAACCATATAACATAAGAAATTTCTCAATAATTTTTACTCTCATGATTGCTCTGCCCTTTATATTTGAAAAGAAATGAAAATGGCTGGAAATGTGTTTTCCCCCATTTATGATAAATAATTTTATTATACTTCAAATGATATCTAAGAATTCATTACATTAAATGATATCAAGAGTGTGCCAGTTGATAGTATTGGGTCCCTGAGAAGATGTTTTGCCATGCAGTTGATTCTCACTCTTTGTGTTCCCAAACTGAATGTTTAAGGAAGCAGATAGCCTCACCCACTGCCTAAGTAACAGTGCCACCAGGCCTCCTTGATATTGAAATACTTTGCTGTAGGATTTCTGTATATGTGTGAAGCTTAATATGAATTTGAAAACAAGGTTACTGTGTGATACCTTTTTTAGAACTCAATGTATTTATCATGACATGGAAATTTTATTTTTAGAGAGGTATACAAACTAGGAGCCAGGGTGCTGTAGAGGTTACTTGTTGAAATGGTAACTGCCAAATTGGCAGTTCAAAATCACCAGCCAGTCGAAGGGAGAGGGTCCGACATAGATTCATGTGTCCTTTTAGCAGTCCATCGGACTTTCAATATTCTTCTACAGCACCACATTCAAAGGTAACAATTCTTCCCTTGTCTTCCTTATCCAGTGTTCAGCTTTCACACTTATGTGTTGCAGTAGACAATGCTATGGTTTGGTTTGTCCTCAAAGTAACCGCCTTTCTCTTTAATACTCTGAGGAAGTCTTGGAGAGCAGATTTACCTGATAGAATGCATCTTTTGATTATTTTTTTATTATCTCTTGACTGCAGTTTCCATGATCATTTTTTGTGGATCCAAGCAAGAAGAGCATCCTTGATAACTTCAACCTCTTCTCTATTTATCTGGATTTTATCTATTGGTCTAGTTTTGAGGATTTTGGTCTTTCTTACACGAGATCATAATGAATACTGAAGGCTATGATACTGATCAGCATCAGCAAGTGCTTCCAGTCCTTTTCCCTTCTAGCAAGTGTGCTTGTGCCATCTACTTATCTCAGGTTGTTAATTTTTCCTACAATCCTGAGGCCACATTCTTTTTCATATAACACATCTTCTCTTAGAGTTTGCTCAGCATACTGGTTAAACCAGTACTGAGAGAGGATTCAGCCCACAGTTCTGACTCTTACACTCTAAATTTAAATGGTTTAGAGTATTAAATGAGGCCCACAGTGTTATACAGTCTACATTAAAGTCCACTGGTTTAGGTATTTAATCACATCGATAAAGTCTCCTTTGCCAAATAGGACAGCAAAATCATTGGGGTACATCAAATATTTGCAAGTTCTACCCACACCCAGAGAGAAAAGATTGTATAAAGATAAAAGTAACCAGGGATAATTTTAGAATATAGTCACAGCAATCTTTTTCTTTAAAGAAATTGTTCATGATTCCCCCCTCCAAAAAAAAAAAAAGAGAAAAAAAGAGAAATTGTTCATAATAAGAAATATTCCAGCAAGGTAATAGAGATAGCAAAATCAAACTTTTTGAAATGCTGTAACAGAAACATTTTTGTGCCAATTAACTACAGGCAGCTGCCAGATCAGAAAATGTGTACATCAAGGATCTTTCATCTGCCTGCAGCCCCACTGCATTATATTTGATACACAGATCCAGGGTTCAAATCTTTTATTACATTTGTTTTGCTTTGGGTGTGAGACAGACTTACTTTCATTCTGCTTGCCTAGATTTTTTTCTCTAAGAAGTGTTTGTTTTACTAATGTAGATATTAGAATCTGATATATGTCATAGAGCACAGGTCCATGCTTATAATCACAGTTTAATTATTTTAAAAACTCTTAAAGGTAGAAATCATCATCTATACTTTGCAAGATTAATTGTTTTAAAAATGAGAGTGGTTCCCACTTACTTTTGATGCTATAATCCATGTGTATACAAATAGAGCATATTAAGTAGTTTTATTGTTATCTGGAGGCATGGATTTTTTTCTTTTTTGCTTTGTCCCTTTGATTGACAGCTGCCACTGGCACAGATCTAGGGCTAGGAGGCAACCAAGGGTTTGATTTGTTTTTAACCCTAACCCTAACCCTAACCCTAGCCCTTGGAGGCATGGGATTTTAGTGTTTAAATTTAACCAATTATTAACTATAATGAACAACGGGGTTTAGAGTCCATTATCCTTGTCTCTGTTCTTTTTAAATTTTTATCACCATAATGACTACTAGAAGATTTAGCTTACAAAACTGCACTGAAGATTGAATGGATTATTTTAGTATATTTTACAAATGGCAATTCATTTATTTATCTATCTATCTATATATGGATTTACTTACTTCACCTTATAATGTGTAGCAATGGCAATACAGATATTAAGTAAAAATAAAGCCAAGCAACTTGATATGTTCACCTAAGTCGTACAAAAAAAATTAGACGTTTATTTAATTTAACATTTTTCAAGTTGTTTTCTAAAGTCTTCATTATTGGATATATGCCCATACATTTAGATAACTATTCATATTAATATTTAACAAATACCAAATATTTGCTACATTTAAATATTTTCTTTCTTTCGGTGGCATGATTTTTTTCTTTTTCTATTTTTTAATCCTTTTTTGGGGGGCTCATACAAGTCTTATCACAATCCATACAAAAATCTTATCACATACAAAAGTCCATGTGTGTCAAGAACATCTCTGATCCGCTGCCCTCATCATTCCCATAACATTTGCTTTCTGTCTAAGCCTTTGCCATCAGCTCCTTATTTTCCCCTCCCCCCCATTATACTCTTGATAATTTATAGGTTATTATTATTTTGTCATATCTTACATTGCCCAATGTCTCCCTTCTCCCACTTCCCTGTTCTCCATACCCCAGGGATGAGGTTATATGTAAATCCTTATAATCAGTTCTCCCTTTCTACCCCACATTTACGTCACCCTCTTGCTATCGCCACTCTCACCAATGGTTTTAAAGGGATCATCTGTTCTGGATTCCCTATGTGTCCAGCTCTTATCTGTGTCAGCGTACATCCTCTGGTCTAGCCAGATTTGTAAGGCATAATTCAGATGATTAATAGGAGGAAGGACGTAATGAATAACTAGAAGAAAGTTGTATGTTTCATCATTGCTACACTGCACCTTAACTAGTTTGTGTCCTCCCTGCAATTCCTCTGTAAGGAGAAGTCTGTTACCTACAGATGGACTTTGAGGTCCCCAACCTGTACTTTTTTTCATTTACAGTAGTACAATTTTTAGTTCCTTGATGCCTGATACCTTCGACGCCTCGTTGTCACATAGACTGGTATGCTTCTTCCATGTGTGCTTTGTTGCTTCTGAGCTAGATGACCACTTGTTTATCTTCAAGGCTTTAAGACCCCAGACACTTTATCTTTTCATAGCCAAACACCATCAACTATCTTCACCACATTTTCTTATGCATACATTGGCCTTCAGTGATCCCAATGGTAATCTTAGTTTACAGTAATTGAATTTTTACTATCTAATAAGAGGCCTACTCATAGGTAAGTAGTTAATAGATATAGAGTACCTAATAACCCATTGAACAAGTGTCTAACATTAATGCTCAATAGATTTACAAATAACAACTATAGAAATTTCAGACAGTAAGAATATGACAAACTATTTCTTCTCTGGATCTTCAGAACAAAATAATTGGTTCTCTCATATTCTACATTACTTAATTAATTTCTGAGCCCACAAGTTAATGATTAAAAATTCTAGACAACTGCATAGCTAATATATTTCATAGGTATTATTATAAGCATATAGGATCAAAACACATAGAATCTGCTTTTTCAATATTTTTCCATAGAGTATTTAACAAGTCATCTAGTACATGAAGTAATTTTAGAATATCATCTTAAGCATCCTTCCATTTAGACACTCATTCACAAGTGTTAAATATACTTTAAGGCCTGAATTGTCAAAGATCACATCAATTGGTTAGCTGCCAAATTTCCATTTCAGTTTGTGCTGTGTAGACAGAGCATGTATCCATATGACTTGTGTGATTCAGACATCCAGCTGTCTCTCAAGCTATTTCAGCCATTGCCTATCACCAAGTAGGTAAGAAAGAATAGTCATTAACATGAACATGTTGCTATTTTATTATTTATTATTACTATAATTATTATGTTGGCTGTCTTCTACTTTGTACCTCTCCCATGTTGAAAATAAAGCATGTTTCTTTCTTGAAATCAGAGAGAGATAAATCCTCAAAACTTTAAAAATATTTTATAGATAAAAACTTAAGAAAATTTTGTAATTTAATTATATGCTTCAAACAGTAAACTCTAGCCAAGTCTCCTTACTTATATACATATGTGTTGATAAGAAGTTACAGACTAAATTGAAAAGAAAAATTCCTTTCACTAAATTTTTCAGAAATCATTACACCAAAAAAATTCTCTGAAATAAACAACTGAAGGTGCTAACACCTGTCACTAACTAAGATAGGGTCACTGAAATTTACATGTAATATCTGACACTTTCTAATACGTTTTGTAACTTGACTTGACATTAAGTTACTTATTCAACAGAATGATTTGAAAAAGTAAATCACACATTTTTCAAATAAATTTAAGGTGATGGAAAATAATAACAAAACAGTGTGCTTCTCTGAAAATTAAAAAATTGTCTAAATTTTTAAAACACCTTTGAAATGAGTTTGTTCATAATATCTACATACAGGGCATTTGTAAAAATGTATACTTATTTTTCATTTTAAACTGAATATTTAAACATCTTCAGAAAGAGATTTTTAATATTTTTTTCAGAAAGAACTTATACCTGTTTATTTCTTGAAAAATATTGAGAATGGGAGTTCTTCTAGTGCTAACCTTATTATAAAACATTTGGCCGTATTTTAATTAGATTCAGTTCTCTGACTACTAGGAGGTATTTACATTGTATAATTTTGCTGAATCTACAAATATTAAACATGGTAAAATAAGAAAATGTGTTAACTTTCACATATCATTCCTAATGAACAATTAATAAGCTTTTATTTGAGATTGTCTTAGTTTCAATGTGTTCTTATATTTACATTATATTTTTAAAAACAATAATTTCCCTGAGTTTTGTTGTTAATATAATGATAATTACTATGATAATTAGGTTATACATTGCAATTAGTTAGACTTATTAACCTCATTACTGAAATTATGTACCATTAATTTGGTTGCACTTTGTTAGTGGTAAAGCAAATTTAAATTGGGATTTCCGTGCAGTGTTTACATGCTTTTATACATATTGCCTGTATGTTAAACTTACCAGCAGATGGCAGGAAGAATCAGAGTCGAATTGTTTTGAGGAAGCAGCATGAACTAATTTTTTGTTGTAGTTGTGAGGTTTTTGATTGTTGTTTGTTTTTGCTTTGTCCTATGAGATGCTTTTCTAAAGTTGATATTTAGCATACAACCCAAGCCACCATTAATATGGCATGAGTAGATAGCACTTCACTTTTAAACATTTTATTATCTCCATATGAATTATTTTGGATATACTCATGCTACCATCTATAACATGAGTAGAAAAACTAGAATTAAATTGAAATTCAATTTAAAGATTATTTTAGTAACATTCAAGTTGGTATAATGATCAGTGCTCTCCTGCCAAAGCCCGGACTTCCTGTGTCAAATCACAGTGACTCTGCCCTTCTGGGTGCAGGGTTTCACTTTGTGGCTAGCAGCATAATAAGAAGTGGAGTCAGGGAATTTTCACCAAGATGAGGATGGAAAAGAAATCTGAACTAAGTTATTCTCTTAACTTAGTTTCTTTCTCTTTTTTTCTTTTTTTTGGCCTGAGGTCAACCATCATCTGTGATTGGGGTATGTCTTAGCATTTTGTCAAGTAAAAATGGTAGCATCATTTTATAATGCTCTTTGGACATCTTCTGTGAAAGCCATCAACATATTATAATTACAAAGCAGAAAACTTCCCTCCCCCCAAATTTTTGAATTCTAAAAAAATATTCTGATAATCCTATATAAAAGAGATTTTACTTAACTCTTTCTCAACCAAAAATTTAAAACCCTTCCTAATTTGAAAATATACAAAGCAAATCATAGCTTTCAAAAATTTTCAAAAGTTAAAAGTTATATGTACTTTTATCAAACATTCTGAGAGCCTATATTTGTGGATGCATGTTTATTACTCTGGCTGCCGTTATTACTTTAACACATGCACTTTATTTTTTATGTCACTTTTGTCTTCATCCTCCTTTAAAGTATCACTATAATATTAAGAAGAACAAATATTGTTCTCTTTCTTTCCTAAAACTAAGGGTATAACTAGACTTACAGCATGTCACTGGGTCAGACTTTGATACCTTGATCTGACCATTGAACCACTCTCCATATTAACACACATGATTTTATACTATGTGTAACAAAGATAGAGACATGGCTATATTTTGATAAATTATGCATTATTCCTTATCAAGTGAATGTGAACAATCACAGATTGTTCAACAGAAAGTGACATTTAGTAGAAGACTGGGAATGGCTTCCTTTTACTCCATTTCCAAACTCCCCAGAAGAATGAGACAGGGCATTTTATGAAGAGGTCTACCTGTCATTCAAGTGGAAACAAGGTCTCATCAGCCATAGTTTCCTCTAAAACTAGGTTCAGAAATTATTTCCATGAATCTCACTGTTTGATTTATGTTACAGAGAGTGATTTATTCAGATTCTCTAGTGTTTAATAAAGATGAGGCAAAAATTGGAGATCTCTCTCTCTCTCTCTCTCTCTCTCTCTCTCTTCCTTTTTGTGGCATCACTGCCCTGGTGGGAGTAGGAAGCCCAGCCATGCTCCTGGAGAGCTGCTGCTGGATTTGAACTGTCAGCCTGTGGGCCACAGTCCCACCCACAACCATTGTGCCACCGGGGCTCAGTCAAAGATTTTCTATTCAACTCCTATAACCATTTTTTTTTTTTTTTTAGGCATCACTGCCCTGGTGGTGGGATTAGGAGGCTCAGTCTTTGCTCCTGTGAGCGGGAATTGAACCTCCGTCCCAGTGGGCCGCAGTCCTGCGCAGAACCACTACGCCACCAGGGCTCAGCCCTCCTATAGCCATTTTTAATCTGTCAGTGTAATGACTCACTATTTGCTGATAATGATGTTGCAAAGCAAAGGTCCAATGTCAGCAGCAAGCAAAGGGAAGATGCTGACAGTTTGCAGAGTTGCTTTGGAAAAAGCACTCCTCTGCTTATACCAATGGTCTCAAGAAGTGACAAGTGACCTTTTGTACCAAATTTAGACAAGTAATGATGGAAAAGAAAAATAAAACGTCTAGTCAACAAACTTTTCATCCATCTTGCAGCTACAAGGGGGAAAGGAGGCATAAATGGTCTATAAATCTTTCAGTGACACACCTGTGTTGAAATGCACAGTTGCCTTGTGAATGTCCTACAATATATTCTGACTTCTTGAAATCTCTTTCAGTCGGTTCTTAGTAAGTAGCAATGTGTTTTGTTTCATGTGGGAAGTCAATAACAAAATTATCACTAGGTTTTAAAAGTAAATCTATTGAATGGAAATGGCCCTGGTGGAAGCAGTAAGATAGCAAGGTTTATAATGTCAATTGTGTTACCACATATCATCTCAGTGGATGTTTCTGAGAATAACATACAGATGTTTTCAAGTGGTGATATCATACAAGTTGACAGTGTCAATTCTCAAGCAAGAAGATTTAGCCCCTTAATATGGACACAGGAGTTTATGAGATCAGTCTGTATCTCAGACTATTCAAGAATAGTAGGGTGAAAGTCAAGTAGACTATTATTAGATATTTACTTTAGATATTGATCATACTCTTTTATAGATTTGTCTTACAACCTAGGATCTACTTAGTCATTATGGTGCCTTACCAAATGTGAACTTCTAGGTTAAAAAGTTAAAGAACAAAAGTGTGATCTTATATGAATTTTATAATTCAAACTCAAGTCAAGTTATTATAAAAGATGTTAAAGCTAGTTTCTCAACTTTCTAAGAATAGATTTGACAAATTGAATTAATAATACTGAATTCATTTAGAGAATTAGAAATAGGAGAAAGAAAGGATATTGAGAATCATTGATTTTGTCAGATGAATCTCATCTGAAAACAGAGAATACTAGAAAGACATTTACCAATGTTTAATATCAACTATAGACATTCAGATGTGCTGACCAAAGAAAACTATGTAAAACACAAAGAACAATAACCATTAATATTTCATTATGCTCATAAGAAACTTGTACATGTATTAAGTAGTAGACTTTTAAAAAACAAAAAAGCAAAGGTAAGAACTGTGTGGTTCAGAACTGGGAAATGTGGGGCAGAGTTGAGTCCTTTTACCTTCTTCATTTAATCTGTACGCTCAGCAAATATGGTGAGAGACTGGACTGTGTAAACAAGATTATGGCATTAGGACTGAAAAATAATTCTAGCAATGTGCAATATGAATGCCACATCTTGCTGGTGAAAAAGGAAGATGACTTGAAACATCTAATGATGAAGATAAAAGATAGATTATGGTGGAAGTGGCAATTTTAAAGAAGAAATCGAGCATCCTTACAACTATGCCATTAAATAGCATAACAAAAGAAGGAAAAATAAAAGTTGTCAGTGATTTCATTCCATGTGATCAAGAAACAATATCCATAGAAGTAGCAGTCAAAGAAACCAAGTGACATTGCATTGGATGAATTGACTACAAAAGTTTTATTTCAACTTTAAAACAATCACATATGTAACTTTGCTAAATCTTTGTATACATGTGAACACTGGACAATGAAACAAAAGAAGACCCAGAACAATTGCTTTGTTTGAATTGTACATTCGGTAAAAAATACTGAATATTTCACATGCTGTCAGAAGTAGAGTAAATCAGTCTTAGAAGAACCTGGTTGGTCCATAGGTGCCATGTTTACAAGACAGAGATGCGCTTACTAGTGACATATCATCAGGATAGACCACTTAGGGAGATTTCATGTTTGGCTGTGGGTTGGCAAAGACCAGTGAAATCCTCCAAGAGATAGATTGAAACAATTGCCACAGTAATTGACTCAACATTTGCAGCCAACAAAGATGGTAATATTTTGTTCTCTTATAGTGAAGATTGCCAGGAGTCGGAGCTTATTTCATGGCATGGACAATGGCAACCACTGTTATATGCTGTGGAATCCATTTCTGCTCACAGAGAGACTGTGTACCATAAAAGGAAACCAGTCTGCATCCTCATAATTATGGACTGATTGAAGCTGTTGTGTGAGTCTATCTTGTTAAAGGGTCTGCCTCTTTTTGCTGGGCCTTTTCTTTATTGAGTATGAGACCCTTTCTGCAAGGACTAGCCCATTCGCAGATCAGCCTCAAAGTCCATCAGACAAAGTCTCCACACCTTCCTTTCAGAGGAGTGTTCACTATGACGGGTTTCTTCATTCTGGCTTTCGGTGGTACATTGAATATTTTACAACACCATACATCCTTAGGTCTTCAGCAACCATTAGCAAACTTGCACATGCCTATCATGGCTTGAAATTGAAATAGAAAGTATCCCGGCTTGAGATTGGTGCATGTTAGTCCTCAAAGTGACATCTTCTTTTGAACGCGTTAAAGAGATCTTCTGCTGCAGATTTGCCTAATGCAATACTTGTTTGGTTTTTAGACTGCGGCTGTGAGTTGAACTCCCCTTGATAACAGTGGATTTGGACTCAGTTTGTTTGCATTATTTGACAAACATAGTTGCCTACACTGGGTCAATTTTCCTCTCTGTTTTAATAATCAGTACCATGGGGTGACCAAGGACACAATCAATGGAAGATCCTTATGCAGGGAGATGATGCATGAGATTCTCTAACATCACTTAGCAAGGAGGCCTGTAAAGGGAACCAGAGGCAGGTGTAAAACAGATCTCCAAGAATGGATTGGGGGCTTGCACTTAATTCTAGCTCCAACAAAGAACAATTAGTTCTCGTGATATGGCCCTGCTAGATATTCACCCTTGGCACAGAAACATGGGATATATGGTGTTGTAGCATCATGCAGTGAAGAAGTTAGGTGGTGCCCAGCAAGGAGAAAATTGTCTGGGGTCTTAATGGCTTATTTACAAATAAGCATTCGTCTGAGTGTGATGCCAACTAAAACCACAGGAAAGAAGTGTGCCAACATCTTGGGCCCAAGAATGCTGTAAATTTTAGAATCCCAAACTGAAAGAGGGGAATAGTATCAGAGCTGAGATTGTGAGAGTCTGGTTTGCAGAAGGCTATGGATGGCAGTGGAAGGCCAACATACAGTTGTGAGATCTGCATAGGAAATAAGCCTCTAGTGACAGTGATTTTCCCTTAACCACAAGTGAGGGGTGAGCATAGACTGGTTACCAAGCACAAAGTTTGGAGGGACATCTAAAGTAGAGGGAAAGGATAAACCTGCCACGAACAGGTAAGACCTTACTACTTGATTTTTCCCCTGATACACTTTGAGCTTGATCTGGTTTTCAACTTTTTTTCATATCAGGGTTATCTCTGATGTATTTTATCATTATATACAGCCTTCTTTAATCTCTGTTGTGAATTTTTCTATTGTTTATATGACACCCTGGATGGAGAAACCTTTGGAGACAACAATTAAAATAAGGTGTCCTGAGGGTACAGTGGAGGAGATCAGGGCCTGGGGTAAAGGGGAGCTAATATCAAGGAGTTTGAGAGAGAAGAAAATATTTTTAAACTGATGGTGATAGCAATTATATTATATTGCTTGATGTGATTGAACTATGGAATGGTATGATGTCTAGAATAGCTCCTAATAAAATGGTTTGAAAAGAAAAAGAATACAGTAACAATGATTTGGGGTTATGTAGATTATAGAAAATAAGAATCCAAGTTTTACCTTCTTCATCAATACAATATAGAATAGTAAAATATAAAAAATTACTGTGCATGTCATTTTTAAACCATGATTCTATTTTCACTATGGGATACTTTGTAACAGCTGTACTTGAGTCACCAATTATTTTTAATTGACAAGAGTGGTAAATTTTCATAACCCCTTACACCAGTGGTTCTCCACCTTCCTCAAGCTGCCACCCTTTCACACAGTTCCTCATGTGTAGAGATCCCCCAACCATAAAATTATTGTTGTTACTACTTAATAACTATAATATTGCTACTGTTATGAATCAAGCAACCTTTGTGAAAGGATTGCTTGCTCCCCAAAGCAGTTGTGACCCACAAGTTGAGAACCCCTGTTTTAAGCCAAAATAATTTAGCTCACTCTGGCTTAGGTATTACTCTATGTATCAAACAGTAAGATAAAAATCAGTAGTAACACCTGAAAGTTTCATTTGAATCTTTGGTAAGAATAATCTAAATCTGAAATAAACCATTTACTTTCATTTACTGAAGAATTTAGGACAATAAGCATTTCTTTTTTTCTTTTTTTCCAAATGATTTTTTTGGGGACTCTTAAAACTCTTATAACATTCAATACATCACTTGTATCAAGCATATTTGTACACAAGTTGCCAAATTCATTTCCACATATTTTCCACTTGAACCCTTGGTATAAGCTCCTCTTTCTCCTTCCCTTTTTTTTAAAGAATAATTTTAATAGGTGAAGTGATGTCCTCTTACAGAGGGGTTGCAGGAAGGAGATGAGCCAGTTGGGGTGCAGTATAGTAACAATGGTATATGCAACTTTCTTCTAGTTCTCAAATGCTTCCTCCCACCCACTATCATGATCCCAATTCTACCAGATAAATCCAGCTAGACCAGAGGATGTACACTGGAGTTGGAAACATGAGGGATTTAGGATAGATGTTCCCTCAGGACTAATGGTGGGAGTGGTGATACTGGGAGGGTGGAGGGATGGTGGAATAGAAAGGGGGAACCAATTTCATGACTCTACATATAACCTCCTCTCTTGGACAGTGTATGTTATGAAAAAGTAATAACAATTTGTAAATTATTAAGGGTTCATCAGGGAGTGGGGGAGCGAAGGGAATTATGGGGAGCTGGTACTGAAGACCTAACTGGAGGGAGGATGTTTTGAGAGTGATGATGGCAACAAGTGTGCAAATGTGGCCTGCATACAATTGATGTATGTAAGGATTGTTATGGGAGTTGTATGAACCCCAATAAAATGACTATAAGCATTTCTAACCAAATTAGAATTTATTGGTGATAGCTAGGCAATATTGTTCCAGAATAATTCAAAATTGGCAACAGGGGTGTGTGTGTTTGTTTGTGTGTTATAATTATCTATGGACAAAACTGTATCATTCAAAAGGATATTCAAATAACATGTCCTTTCTTCTCCTCCCAAAATTGTATGTATTGCACATACCATTTAACCTTGCCAATTCTGATCCTGGAGTTTAAGCACATACTTTCAGTAGAGGGCACATATATGAGTTAGCCGAGTGTTCGTCATATTATGGTCACTTTAGAGTATCCAAGCTGCCTACATTGCGGCTCAAGTTATCATTCAAGTGTATTTGTCTCAAGAAAGCCAAGGGGATATAACACTTCTAATGATGACCCAGTTTCACTTCCGCTAGAGTAAAAGACTATCAAATTTTCAGGTATGAAAAAAGAAACCTCTCCTTTTGAGTATGGCAAGAGTCACTCTGGTGGTCTAGTGGTTATGTTTTGGGTTGCAAGCCACGTCAGCAGTTTGAAACCACAACCGGTTAACAGTCTCTAACACCACAGGGGCTGGGCTATTCAGCCCTGTCCTCTAAGGTCACCAGGACTGAAATTGACCCTATGGCAGTGAGTTTGTTTTGTTTTGATGATGGAAGTAATGACAAGGTCATATTGTACTATGCAAATGGTAGATGGGAGAGATTGTAAGAAATAGTTTCCGTGTCTGAAAAATGCAAATTGCTACACCATTCTTGATCCATGAAGGTGTATTACCGTTCGACAAATGATAGTATATGTTTGTTTACTTTCTCATCTCCAAAATTGTCAAGAATGAGTGTTTCCCTCTCCTCTTAGTAGATACAGTGCCTGCCACATGATACAAAACCAAACTCATTGTCATCGATGGATGGGACTCTCACTCATTAAAACCACAGACAGGGCTTCTAAGACTCTTCATCTTTATGGGTACAGACAGCTTCTTTCTCCCAAGGACAAGTGGTGGATTTGAACCTCTGATCATGGGGGCAGCAGCCTTAATCCTAATCCTGACCCATATGGGCATCAAACTCACTGCCAGCTAGCCTATTCCAACACTCAGGGACTCTATAGGACAGAATGGAACAGCTCCCAGGATTTCCAAAATTATACACCTTTATGGGATCAGATAGACTCATCTTTCGCCAATGAAATGACTGATGGGTTTCAACCACCTACCCAGGGGTTAACAGTTGAATGTCTAACTCACAGCAGTATTGAGTTTCTCAGACACAGTCACTGCCAATAAATCTTTGAATATTTGAATAAAATGCCTCAATTTGGTTTCATATATCACAAATATACTAATTGTATTTTCTAACCTGAATCTTATATACTGAACTCACTGCCATCGAGTCAGTTCTGACTCAAAGACCAAATAGTACATCTATTCTTGATTCAACAATACAACATGGATTGCATTCACTTTGAATTTTTATGATCCTTTGAGAAGCAGGAACGCTGTCAGGTCTCTTCATGTGAATTACCATCTTGCTTCTGTTTCTTCTGAGATTACAGATACCATTCTTTTTGACCTATTAGTTTGTGAGTCCTCTTGCTTTTTTAGCCTTCACCTAATCTTTATCTTTTAACCTTAATCTAAATCTTATTTGTGGGTGGTTAGCCTTTGACAGTTACTATTTAAGAACTTCAACCAGAAACATCTATTTTCATTGTTCTATTTTAATATCAGACATAATACAGAAATTTTTACAACACGCATGTATATTTGATCTGTCAGAATAATGTAATCAGTACTGCCGCCTTGCTTATGCCCAATAAAAACACACTAAATAAAACCAGCTCACAGTCATAATCTAAAATAGGTGGTTGAGCTACAACCACCATAAAGTCAGACATAAAAGGAAGGTCAAATTTACCTATATGGTCCCCACCATTTGCCTTTCAGGGCTTTCGTTACTCCTGCTTCTTCTAACCTCTCCCCATAGAAAATCAGCGAAGTGTTTAGAATGAAAGGCAGAAAGATACTGGAGGAGGTTACAGATATTTTCTATCTTCTGACCCCAGTTCTAAAGGTCAAAAGCAGAGAAAGCATTATCTACCATTGCCTTGCTTTAATTCTCTCCTGCCCAGAGAAATACTGTGGGTTCCTGTTTGTTATTCAGTGTCCCGACAGACCATAGGTCATTAAATGTAGCAGTTACTGAAGCCTCCAAAAAGCTAGTTTCCTCACCCTTATTAAAATACAGCATTCTGCATACTCTCTTTTATCTATGCTTCAAAATATTTATTAAAAAACTCATTTCCATTGTGTCAATGCTGAGTCATAGAGACCGCCTGTGGGTTTCCGATACTGTCACTGCTTATGACCGTCGGCAGTCCAGCCTTTCTTCTGCAGAGCTGCTGCCACCACGGGTTTCAAACTGCCCACCACAGAATCAGAGCTCTCCCTGTAACAAGACGCCACCTGGCTCCCCCTGAGCTATTCAGAGCCCGCTCCTTACTGGAAATTAAATGCACAAATCAGTGCCCTACTGTTCATCTTCTCACTGAAACATTTTAAATAAATACATCTATATGTATATAGATTTAGAATGCTATTTATTATCACTGCCTCAAATACCCGATGCCCTCTAATTAAAAAAAAAATCCTAGGAGAAAACCTCTATTCCTTTTGCACAGTTGATAAATAGTGGTAATTTCATTGTGCCGCTCTATATTTTATTTAGAAGGAATGAACTGAAACAAAATCCACTCCAAATGGACATCAATCTAACAGCATCATTTACTAAGACATACAGATTTGTGGGCCTCTAAGTACAAGTACGATGAAACTCACAGAGCTGACATTCCTTGATCCTCTGTTTCTTTCTGGTGGGTGCCACCTCGTTAGCGCTCCTGGGGTAGCAGTCTGCCTGGAACCTTCACTTGTTCTTAGTGAGATCAAAGGGAAGGCGCTTACTTTTAAGGCTTTTGTTTGGGAGGCAAAACTTTCCAACAGTTTGCTTACAATCTGTAATGATTCACATAATGAAGCAGTTGGGACTTGAAGAAAACCCCAATTTCCTGCTTTCAGGAAAGTTCCCTGTCCCATTACCATTTCACGGAGTAGCACTCTTTATGGCAGCCATAATAAGTATAGCACAAACACGATAATTACAGGTTTGATCTTCTGGGCTAACTAAAGCTCATCAAAGTGGTCAGGCCTAATACTCAATAAGACAGTGGCCGTGCATATAAGATTTTTGTGCTTCAGAATCGACTCAATCGCCGTGTGTTGGTGTCTTGTGATTTGGGGAAGTTTCAAAGGGTTCATGAAAAAATAGAATTTAAAGAGAATGGAATTTTTCCACTGACTCTTTGAGAAATCTTCTCATACACAAAAGTGTGTGTGTCTGTGTGTGAAAGAGCCCTGGTGGTTTAGTGAGCGATTCACATGGTGCTGCTAGCCACAGGTCAGCAGAAGGAGTTCACCAGCCTCTCCTTGGAAGGGGCCTTCAGCTCCCATCCAGGTTGACAGACTCAGGCCTCTACTGTCCCTAGAGTCTCTGAGTCAACAGCAACTAGCTGGAAGTGGGTATGGTTTTGTCTATGAGATAGCATATATAAGATATGTTCAACTTCTTGAACAGTGTATTTGCATTAGAGTAACTTTAGTTATCGTGTTAATAGTAAGAGCACTGCTAATACCACACCGATGTTAGGAAACACATGTGAAAGCTTGGGTTATAGTTAACTTCCAAAAACTCTTTCTGTGAGGTAGCATGTGAACACTACTTCTTATAGAAACTATTTTGGCATAGCCACGCATTATATCCTTTCACATTCTACAAAGTTTTTCCAAAAATGTTATTGGAAGCTATTACAGATAACACATCATTTCATATCATTCTATCACATCAATTCCTACCTCAATTTGACTTCAAAACCTTCTCTTCCTTTTGAACTCCTTGATATCAGCTCCCTTTTATCTTCCTCCCCCCACTGTACCATACGTTCCCAGAATCCCATCTTCCCATGTTGTCTCTATAGGCTCATCAAGCCTGGGTCGTATATCCCCCAAACAGAAAACATAACAAAAATTCAAGACAAAATACAATGACAAAATACATCAGAGATAACCCCCAATATAATATCTATATCTATACATACTACTGGACTTTATTTTCTACTGATTTTCCAAGTTTTAAATCTTAATATATTTGACATATCCTAGTCTCATGTACTATGCATACTATCCATTAAAAATGTATTTTTCTTTAAAGCAATTTCACTTGTATTAAATCCTTTGAGTTAAAATAAAAACAAATCCTGTAAAACCTCAATTATGTTGCAATGAATTAATTTTAAAAAACAAAGCATGCTCTGCTAAGCAGAAAGATATTTTTGTGTCCAATGTCCAGAATGCTATCTTAACAAAGATAGCAGTTTACATAAGTGTGGCTCCAGCCTCGCAAGGCTGATCACTAGATAGAAATAGGCACAGGCAGCATGGTCCAAGCTGGGGTTCCTCGAAGTGATAGCATTGGAAAGAATTACGAGCCGAAATCACGCGACATGCCACCTATCAGTTCAGTCTGTTTCAGTTCGCCGTATGATTCCTTTCTTTTGGTCGCCAGTCTTCCAGGAAAGATTAGGCGCTGAAGCTTACTTTGCTTTGATTGAACATACATCAGTCTTTTGTTTGGCCCCTGAGGGAATAGCCTCCGTTATCCAGAGAGTTTATTATAAAAGCTCCTTGTGATCTTTTATTGTGAATGATGCTGTGTAAAAGTGCGTGGAGGTGAGAAGCTGTTTTAGATGATCGTAACTGGAATGTTACTTTGTTTTCCTGTGATGGAATCGAATTACTGGGGCTTAACATAAAGGACCGGAAAAAACTGTTTAAAGAAGCCAAATTAAAGGAGTTTGGGAGAAGTTAAGCCACTTCTTTTTCCAAATATTTTTTCATTGTTTCCATCCACAAAGATTAGCTATCTCAACATTGAAAGAACATGGGATAAGTAATTTATCAAGGAAATTATGTGGTAAATTTAGTTTTAATGGATTAGGTATATATTTACTTTTGCTCTATTTCCATATGAAAAGTGTTCCCAAATCAACTTGTGTTCAGTCCACCATCAAAATGTTATCTTTTTTTGAAGCAACCAAAGAAAATAGAACAATGAAAGCATCAACCAAAAAAATCCTAATGTCTAATATATATATATATGTGTGTGTGTGTGTGTGTGTGTGTGTGTATGCGTGTGTGTAAAAATATAAAAATAATAGCAATATAAAAACCTGTAAATAGTTTAAGGTCTGTTCGTTCACCTCCAGGAGTGTCCCCTGGTTGAGTCGAAAGGGGTAATACACCCTGGCCCCAAAGTATATCCTCAGCACTCAATCTGGAGCTTCATGCTCTGTTGCACACCCTTACTTTTTGCCATGGTGTGGTTGGTCCAGAAAGGGTATAACCCTGACCCTGTTTCTCCATTGGTGACCCCAAAATGCCATGGGATCAGTGGGGGTAGACATATTTCATATTGGCTACCATATGATCCTCTCTGTGCATAGGCTGTTCTGAGTGGAGGATTGTCCTGAAGGCTGGGTGGGCCAGGTTGCACTCCATCCTCTCTTCCTCCCCCTTCATTGGTTCTCACATGCTCTGGTCAGGCATCTCTCACTCCCCAAGCTGCAGCTTCAGTGCTGACCTCCAAGGCAAACTCGCCTGGGAGAGAGGCATCTGCCCTTGTATTTGGAATCGGGGTTGTACACTCAGGCCTCTCCACTGGCTCTCCATTCCATTGCGTCATGCTGCATTCCCATCCAAGAACACTGGATTTAAGTCTGGGTCCTCTTTTCCTCAGCAGTCTCATGTTATACATGTCCTTTTGGACTTGGCTAACTTCACTTGGCAAAACTTCCTCCAGGTCTTCCCATGCGGTGATGTGCTTCTTGCGTTCATCACTGTTTTTTAGCGATGCATAGTACTCTGTTGTATGTATGTACCACAGCCTTTTAATCCATTCATCGGTTGATGGAAATTTGGACTGCTTCCAACTCCTTGCAATTGTGCATGCTATTGTGATGAACATTGGGGCACAGATGTCTGGTTGTTGATTGTTGCTTGCCTTTTCTGGGTATATTCCTAGTACGGGGATTACAGGGTCATAGGGTAGCTCAATTTCTATCTGTTTTAGATATCTCCAAATTGATTTCCATAGTGGCCGTTTGTACATACGGCTCCACCAGTAGTGGAGAAGAGTCTCTATCTCCCCACAGTCTGCCCAACACTTGTTGCTCTTTAATTTTTTGAATTGGGCTATCTTTCAGCATGTTAGGTGGTATCTCATTGTTGTTTTGATTTGAATTCAATTATGGCTAATGATCGGGAACATTTTCTCATATGTTTATTGGCCATTCTGATTTCTGCTTCTGTGAAACTTCTGTTTATGTCCTTTGCCCACCTCCTCAGCGGGCAGTTAGTTTTATACTTTTTGGAAGTTACCAGGTTATTGAAGATTTTAGTAATAAGGCCTTCCTTTATCTGATTTGTCATTGCTAAAGATGTTTTCCCAGTCTGGCTGTTCTCATATTACTCTCTTGGTAAATTCTTTCAATGTGCACAGGTGTCTTATCTTCAGTATACCCACTTGTCTATTTGTGCCCCCTCTGTGTTTGTATCCTTACCTATTACTGATAGGCTATGTAATCCCTATGCCAGTGTTCTCAGGTTGGTCCCAGCCATTATCTTTCTGATTAATTTTTTTATGTGGAAAGGGTATAAAATAAATGTAAAGTCTATATCAAAATCAAACATGAATATCTTTTAAACACCTGTAACACAAAGACTTTTGAAGTTGTATCTCATAAGCCCAAATTTATTTTCAACATCAATCTTCTAAAGTGCCAGCATTTTACAAAGAAAAAAAACTAAAGTACCTTTTATAGTATTATATTATAAAACTATGCTAAACTATATATATATATATATATATATATATATATATATATATATTTACACACTATTCTCTTTGTGGAGTGAAACGGTTAAACTATTTTGGGGGGGAGGGCATCACTGCCTCTGGTGGTCGTGGGCGCTACCCAGTGCTGCTCCTGAGGCCCTCCGCTGGGTTTGAACTGCCAAGCCTGCGGACTGCAGTCACACACTCAACCACTTATGCCACCAGGGCTCAGGCCTAGGTTAAACTATTTTTTTCTTTTTTTTTTTTTGGCATCACTGCTCTCCAGTAGTGGGAGTAGAAGGTCCAGCCCTACTGCTGGAATCGAACTTCCGTCCCAGTGGGCCGCAGTCCCGCGCACAACCACTACGCCACTGGAGCTCAGCCCCAGGTTAAACTATTTTTAACAAGAAGAAAATGGAAGAGAGTAAAGGGACAATTAGATAAATGAAGTAGAGAAGGCATACTATGATTCACAGCATAACCATGACACTATGGAGGTTCTTGGAGGGAGTAAACAGTAGTCATTCAACTATTAAGCTGAAGTTGATGGTTCAAATCCACCCAGAAGTGCCTGGGAAGGAGGGCCTGCTAGTCAAGCTCTAAAAGGACCTGCTTGAATTCAGAACTTTGTTGTTTTCTTTATGTAGTGGCTCTATTGGAAATGAAACGCCAATCCACCATGTTTTTTTTTTTCCTTAAATACAAACCTTGTCATTTTATTTCCATACTCAAACATTTACTGGCTCCAATCAAGCTTCTTTTATATGGAATCATCGGCTGTATTTCTCTGAGTCGTGATTTCTCAAAGCTATTATATCCCACCATTTGGACATTTGGTTTTTCTAGTACACTATCATTATTATAAAGAAAATCTAATTTATCACTAAAATTTATGCTGCTCGTATATCTTTTTTTCAGTAATCTAATTTCTCCTATTTGCTATACTAATAGTAATACTGTTCTCCTATAGTATTCTCCTATAATAAAAAATCCTTTATTACCTTTTGGACCCAAATAAAAATGTGCCTCACCGGTACAACCTTCCATGAACATTCCAGACAGAGACAAGTCACTCCCCTGGGTTATTCTGCATATAGTTATGTCAGTGCTTTTATTATAATGTATTATAAATACTTGTTCACATCCACTTCTCTACTCTTCATCTGTAAGCCCTTTGAGAACCAGGACACCATTAGTATTTGACTTTTGTCATGTAAATGACATTGAAAACTTGTTCAATTAATTTAATTTTGCCACAGTCTTTTTGTTTTCAATTATTAACTTTAGTCTTAAACAGTTGTTCTATATTACTCAGGTGAAATTGTTAGAAAAGTAAGGACTACATCAAATCCCATTACAAAATTTAGGTAACCTTGTTAAAAATATTCTTTGGATATATTCTCTTTTAATCTGTATGTTAAGTTTAAGACTATTACAACATTGACCTCAAATTTAATGAATCCTGACCCTACAAATGAGTTGAAAATTGGTTCATTCTGAGGTTGACAAAACCTGTGTTGCTGTTCAAAGAAGAAAAGCTGTATAAAGCTAATAGATTCATGAGATTCGTTGAACATAAAATAATACTTATAAGATAAAATTTGATTAATTATGCGTCAATGAGTCATAATCATAGTGACTAAATTTTCTCACAAGTGCACATGGGCAAAAAAGGCAAGTTTAAGTTCAGTTAGTTTTCCTCCACTCAATGACTCGCATTAAATTAAAAAAAAAATTCCAACATGTCCTATAATTAGAATTGTCCTTTGTGTAAGATATTTAGGGCAGGCAGATTATTAGGAGAGATGAATTCTCTAAACAGCTGTACACAGTATCTATTAATGGTAAATTTGATCATATCATCTGCCTCTTAGGGAAAGGATATTGATGAATTTTGTTCTGAACATATAAAGAATTTAGAGTTTCATGTTCCACTGAACTCTTCAAAATATTGTGCAGTTTTGTTGTTTATGTCTTTATCCTAACTGTTGTACATGTACACACATAATTGGGTGAATATTTGAAGATGAAAGGCTTTGAGACAGCTGATCTATATTTGCAACTTGCATCATCTGCCAAAACCTCGATCAACAATTTTGCCAGTGTATCCACCTCACAAAGCCCATTTCTCTAGGAAATTGTCAAATATATCCTATTACTATGCTATATAAAGGATACAGTTATTACTGTGGGCTGAGGCTTACTGGAATGGGTTGCCACTTGGCACTTTGTTCAGGAAGTTGGGCTTGTGGACCACAGACAACGGAGCTCGGTGCCTTCAGGTGAAGGCATACTTAAGTGAGGTACATCTGGGCACGTACATCAGGGAGGTGGGGAACTTGAGCTAACTGCCTTATGGTTTGGGCTTACAGAAAAGTGGAATGCCTTATGTGTTAACAGACTTGCTAGAAATTTGTAACCTGTCCTAATGACCAATTCAACCCTGAGTATTTCTCACATATCAAAATCTGCTGAGTTTCTTAGTAAACTCTTTCATCAAACAGTTTGTCTGTGAGTTCTGTATAGCCATTGCAATGGAAATTAGAACTTAAAGATGTGAAATAAAGCTGTAAGACCCTGCTAACTCACTGCCACATACGATGGGTTTCTAAGACTTCACTTGTTTATGGGAGTCAAAAACCCCGTCTTTCTCTCACAGAGCTGCTGGCAACTTTGAAGTACAAACCATTTGGATTGCAGTCCAACTTGTCACGACTCTACTACCAGATTCTCCTTGAAAGAAATTAAATAGTGGGCACTAATTACAACTTAAAACGAAGAACCAGAGCTGAGTTC
Source organism: Nesogale talazaci (assembly GCA_004026705.1). Taxonomy (NCBI): domain Eukaryota; kingdom Metazoa; phylum Chordata; class Mammalia; order Afrosoricida; family Tenrecidae; genus Nesogale; species Nesogale talazaci. Next base: position 108,707 of record PVJH01001010.1, on the reverse strand, counting down.
TGGTGGCGTAGTGGTTGTCTGCCCACAAGGCAACCCACAAGGTTGGTGGTTCAAATCCAGCAGCAGCTCTCCAGGAGCAAGGCTACGCTTCCTACTCCCATGTGTGCAGTGATGCCACAAAAACAAACAAACATCAACAACAACCACAACAAAAAGAACCAGAGGTTGTAAGGTGAACAAGATCAAGACACAGCGAAAGATCAAGCAAGTAAGTTTTTCCACAGCTTCTACTTAATATTGAAGCAGACCACATCCTCAATAAAATGATATTTTGTTTGTTTTCGTTTTATCAATTGATTGGCTTCTCATAGTTTATTACATTTATTACATTATGAAGTTTATTACATTATGTTAGATATCTTTTTCATGGGAGATTAACTGCCAAAACACTGTGAACCTTGATCCAGACCAATTCACATAAAACTTTAACATTTGCTAGCAGACATAGGATAGAGCTACTAAAGTATAGATTTTATATTTTATTTAATATTATCTTATTAGAATTTATTACAATATTTAGTAATAAACGAAAACCAAATCAGCTCCCACTGAGTTGATTTCAACGTACAGGAGTGCAGTAACACAGACTGGACTAGTTCAGTGGGATTTCCAAGGCTGTACATATTTATAAAGGCAGGATGCTTTTTCCTTCACCAGGGCATAGAATGATGCACTCAAACCAACAAGCCATCAAGCCTAGTGCCTAATTTACTGTGCCAGCAGGGTAACTTATTTTCCCCTAAAGAGTCAAAATGCATATGCATTCAATGACTGCATGAATGAATTAAAATCTGCTACAAAGAAAGGTAGTATTCTTTTGCACGAGCCAGATTACATTGAGTAGGATTCAACACACACGCATACCCGCAACAAATTGGGGAGTCAGTCTGCATTTGAATTATTACTCTTTAGAGCTACATATCTTTGAGCAACACATTTGAAAGTAACTACCTCATCCTTCATCACCTTCACCAATAAGGGGGAGATAACAATACACAGCTATATAATTTGATATGCTAGGCTGTGCTGATATAACAAAATTTCCTCAAATTTTAGGGACTTAAAATAATGAAGCTTCTTTTAATACTCACTATATTTGCATTGTGAGCAAAGAAGCCTCACTTAAGGGTGTAGGCACCCAGGTTCCATCTAGAGCACTGCCCCTTTTACAGTAGAGTCAGGGAACAGAGACAGCTTCAGACTGGCTGCTCAAGTTTCTGCTCAGAGTGAAACTCCTCACTTCATTGACATATTCATGAGCAAAAGATGTCATTACAGGCATACCAACATTCAATTATTAGAAATACATAATCCTCTTCATACTTAAAAACAGACAAAAACAATTATGAGTGCACAGGCCCAATGACTGCCCAACTGTGATCTCATATCATCATTAAGACAAAAGTTTAATATTTTCAAAATGATATTACAATGGAGGCCGCTAATTAGTTTTTTCTATGCATGGCTTGACAAGTACATGCATTCATTCATCAAAAATTATTCTGCATGATTCTAAAGTTTAAAGTTTTGTACATAGTCGATGGTCATATCAACCAGAACGCACAAGAACCCATCTGCCAGTTTGCAATTCTCATGTAAAGATAAGGAATCTGTGAAGGATGCTTTTTTTTTTGGGGGGGGGGGGGAATTTTATTTTTTGGATTTTTTTAGAGGGGTATCACTGCCCTCTGGTGGTGGGAGTAGGAGACCCAGCTTTTGCTCCTATAAAGCCTCTGGTGGAATTGATCCTCCATCCCAGTGGGCCACAGTCCCGCGCACAACCACTATGCCACCAGGGCTCAGCCCGTGAAGGTTGCTTTTATGCAGCAAAATAAGTAAGTCAACAATTCTACTCTAATGTCAATTGATTCCTATATTCAACAATTTGAGTTTACACTTAGGATTAACTTGCTATGAATCAAAATATCTTACAAAGCAATTTAAAAGAAAATGTTAGGTTCAATGTTACCAATTTTTTTCACAATACAAGGAAATTTATATCTAACACCTTAAAAATATTTTGAGCAACAGTATTTTGTGAAAAAATTCTACTATTGAAATAGAACAAAAAATAACGAAAATGTTAAAGAGTCACAAACTTTTCAGTACAAGGAAATGATTTTACCAATGATTTGGAGCAGTTCCCTTTTTCATAAACTTCAAAGCTAATATTCTGTCTCCTTTTGTGTTAGTCCGGGTAGACTAGAGAAACAAACTCATAGGCACAAATATGGATATAAGGGAAAGGTTTATACACAAGAGGAATAGGACGTTAAGAAAACATCCCAACCAGTCCAGTTCGAAGTCATAAGTCTGATATTAGTCCATATGCCTGATACCATTCTATAATGTCTCCTTCCGACTCCCGAAGTCACAGTCAGTGGGTGCAGAATCCCAGTGCTGGCAAGGGTCTCCCCATGGCTCCTTGCTTCCAGGGCTCAGGGTCCATCAACAGCATCCAGTGGTGGTAGAAGCAACTCATTGCTGGCAGGGGTCTCCCTGTGGCTTCTAGAGATTCAGAGGTCTGGTTCCATCAGGGTAAAGCTGTGTGGCTCTTCCTCTGGCTCCTCCATGCCCTGGGATGCTGCCATGTTGTCTTCTCTGTAGTTCGTTGTCTCTGAGACTAACTCCCAACAACTGGGGAGATAACTTCTCATCTTCCTGAGGGGGAGATATCATGAGATTTCCTAGAAGTCTCAGGAGAAAGCCCTGCCCACACGGAGGCCTCATTGGCTACTCAATGGCTATCTCCAGATGAACAGGCTAGACACCTGTTAATCATGAAATTAACATAAGCACATGACCGCCACACCTTTCAAGTACCAATGGCCATGACAGTACAGGCCAGGGGGATTGCGAGATCCGTGAGACATAAGGCAGTCTGGGTGGGAGATATCCATCACCTTACCTGCTCTGCACCAAACAAAGCTGTAACAGCAATTCTCAATTTATTATCAACTTGTATATTATTAAACCTTGAAATTAATAAATAATATCTAAAACATTTGCAATAAAATAGTGTGCTAATAAGTCAAAAGGTAAGAAAAATACTGTTTGTTCATATTTGGAACAGTTTCTCGGCATAGGCATTAAATAACATTTGATAATACAGCCAAGTTATACAAAAGGTAAGCACGGAGTTTATATTTTAAAATACTATGGTTAGTTATAGTAATCAAGCAAATTAAGTTTTTCAAAGGACTGAGACTTAAAAATGACAAGGGCCATGGGATCTGTAATGAGCAAGCCAGGAATTTAATATGATTTCTCCTTGGAACAGAGCTTTCTTTTTTTTCCTAATTAGTCAGCTGCATTAGAGCTGTGGTTCCACATAGATTAAAAATAAACGAAAAGTCTCTTTACCATTTTTCCCTCTGAAAGTTTGTCCTTTACTCCAGTGCCTTCTCTAAATATTGTTTTAAATTATGGCTGTCTAATTTTAAAGTAGAAAGGAACACTTAAAGGCATTTAGATTTTTCTGAAACTTGTGTGCCTCTACTTTTTCCAATCTGGTTTATAACTAAATGTTGATAGGACAATTGAGATAACTCCTGGCTTTATATGCCAAGTCTATCTTATTTTACATCCAGAACTTCTATTTGACATATAATTCCAACTTTAAAGCTTTGCATTATGTAAAGTCAGGTCTCTATTATTCTCTTTCAGAGTTGCTGTTCAGAAAAGGACAACTAGTATCAAGTGAATTAGCCCTTAATTTCCCAGTAAATAAGAAAAAAAATTGCCCCCAATAGAAGTATTTAACAAAAAAGTGTTAAGTATTTAATATGTCAATATAAGTGAGTATAGACTACCTGTTTATATATTCTTGAGACTTTCTGAATTAGACCCATTTTATGCTTTAAGGAGATCCAAAGAATCTAGTTAACTACATGGAATATAATATACATTTTAATGTAGTCTAATATATAAGGATAATATATACAACTACAAATTTATATTGAATCTATGAGTATTAAGTGTATACTAGATAATAAATATTAAAATTCTTATTATGTAACTAAGGAAAATAGATACAACTCAACTCAATTTCCCCATGACATGCAGCCTACCAAGTAGCAATTTTGTCTTTTATAATCTTAACAATTCTTAATTCAGAACCTATGATTCAAGCCATGTTGCTTCCTATGACTACAAAACAAGGAGTCAAATGCAGACCTAATGACAATGGCTCAAAAATGAAATTGCAAAAACAGTGGCAAAACTTTAATAAAACATATCAGAAGGTTTGTTTTGCAACAATCTCAAACCTATGAAAAGATTAAAATATTCTTTTTTAAAAAATTTTTATATAGGGGGTTCATACAACTCAGCACAATCCATACATACATCTATTGAATGCAATGCACATTTTTACCTTTGATGCCATCATCAATCTCAAAATATTTTCCTTACACTTAAGCCCTTGATATTGGCTCCTCCTCTTCCCACTCCCTCCCCCCTCCCTCATGAACCCTTGATAATTTATAAATTGTCATTACTTAGTGATATTGAACATTGTCCAGTGTCTCCTTTTGTCCACTTTCCTGTTGCCCATAGCCTAGGGAGGAGATATGTAGATTCCGTTTCTATTCCACCTCCCTCCATCATCCCGGTATTGCCACTCTCCCCACTGATCCTAAAGGAATCATCTGTTCTGGATTCCCCATGTTTCTGGTTCCTATCTGTACCAGTATTCATCCTCTGGTCTAACTAGATTTACAAGGTAGAATTCAGATCATGATAGTGGGAGAGAGGAAGCATTTTAGAACTACAGGAAAGTTGCATATTTCATCAATGCTATACTGTGCCCTAACTGGCTAGTCTCCTCTCCATGACCTGTCTGTAAGGGGATGTCATGTTCCCTGCAGATGGACCTTGGATCCCCAATCTGTTCTTCCCTCATTAATAATTATATAATTTTGAGTTCCTTGATCTCTGATACTTGATCCCTAGGATGCCTCCTGGTCACACAGGCTGGTGTCCTTCCCTGTGAACTTTGTTGCTTCTGAGCTAGATGGCTGCTTGTTTACCTTCAAGCCTTTAAGACCTCAGATGCTATATCTTTTGATAGCCAGGCACCATCAGCTTTTTTCACCAGGAACACTTATGCACACCTTTGTCTTCAGCAATAATATCAGCAAGGTGGACACACAATGATATGATTTGTGCTCTTTGATGCTTGATAACTGCTTACATTAATACCTCATGGTCACAGGCTAATGTGCTTCTTCTATGTGGATATTATTGCTTCTAAGCTATATGCACGCTTGTTTATGCTCAAGCTTTTAAGACCCCAGATGTTATATCTTTTCTAGCCGGGCACTATCAGCTTTCTTCACCATTTTTTCTTGTGCACACATTTGTCTTCAGTGATTGTGTCAGGAAGGTGAGCATCAAGGAACGCAAATTTAATAGAACAAAGTACTTGCATTTAGGAAGTACTTGAGTGGAGGGCCAATTTCCATTTGCTGACCTAGTACTAGCGCTATAAGCATATACACATAAGCTCTATTTCCCCATCATCATATATAAGTATATTTACCTATGTTCATGCCTGTATTTAGACCACTGTAAATGCTCTTTGTCTCTCAGTTCCTTTCTCTTTTACTTTTTACTTTCCTCTTGTCTCACCATCATATTTATCCTTCATTTGGGTTTCAGCGATTTTTATTACATTACTCTTGATCAATCCCTATCAGGATTGATACCCACTGTATTAGTCTGGGTACACTAGAGGAACAAATTTCATAGACACGCATATAGATATAAGGGAAAGGTTTATATACAAGAGGAACAAGACATTGAGCCCAGACGAGTTCAAAGCCATAAGTCGAATATTAACCCATATACCCGAAATCAGTCTATAAAGTCTCCTTTCGACTCACGAAATCACAGGTCAGTGGTTGCAGAATCCCGGCGCTGGCAGGGGTTTCCACATGGCTCCTCGCTTCCAGGGCTCAGGACCCATCAACAGAAGAAGCAACTCATGGCTGGCAGAGGTCTCCATGTGGCCGCCCCAGCTTCAGAGGTCTGGATCCATCAGGGCAAAGCCATGTGTTCTCTCTGCTGGCTCCTCCAGCTTCTCCGATGCTGCCATCTTATCTTGTTCATGATTCATCATCTCTGAGACTAACTCCCAACCAATGGGGAAGATAGCTTCTCATCTTCACAAGGGAAATATCGCAAGATTTCCCAGAAGTCTCAGGAGAAAGCCATGCCCACATAGAGGCCTCATTGGCAACTCAATGGCTATCTCCAGATTTACAGGCTAGACTCCACCCCTACATTTCAATCATAAAATTAACATAAGCACATGACTGCCACACCCACCTTGCCACTGATTTTGGATCACTTGTTCCCTTGTACCTGGTGAATACCACCTCCTTTCCCCTACCCCCACCCCATGCTTCATGTGCCCCCAGAACCATCATTCTCATTGTTTTCTCCTTCAGACTGTTAATCAAGCCGATCCTTTCTAGATAGACTTGCAGAGATAATATGTACAAAAAGAACAAGATGAAGTGACAAAAGAAAACGAAAGGATGAAAATAACAAAACAATGTCCAGAAAAAATATATAAATAAGTAAAATAATAAAAATAAAGAAAAATCTGTAAATAGTTCAAGGTCTGTTTGTTGATCTCCAGGAGTCCCCCGGTTGAGTCTGATGAGGTGTTACATCCTGGCCCCAAAGTATATCCTTGGCACTCCCTTGGGAACTCCATGCTCTTCCCCTCATGCTGCTTTGCTGCACGCCCTTGTCTCAGTGTGGTGGGGTCAACCTGGGCACATTCCCAACCTTACTTCACCAGTGTTGTCCTTGTAGCACTTGGGGTCAGCAAGGTACCCTGTATTTCATAGCAGAACTGGCCATATGGTTCTCTCTGTGCAATGGTTGTTCTGAGTGAGGACATCATCCTCAGGGTTCAATGGGCCAGGATGCACTCCACTCTCTCTTCCTCCCCCTTCGTTTGCTCTCGTTTGCTCTGGGAAGACACATCCCTCTCCCTCAGCGCTGAGCTCCAAAGTAAACTCCCCTGGCAGGAGGGGTGGCTGTCCACATAGTTGGGATTAGGGGTGAGCCCTCATACCCTTCCACCGAGTCCCTGCTCCATGCATTGGTATCCTAGAACACAGGGTTTAAGTTGGGTTCCTCCTTCACTGTAGATATATAAACAATATGCATCCCTTGGGTGGGTCAGTGCCCTATTCTCCCATTACACATCGCCACCCTCCTCCCCCTCTTCAGCTGGCTACCATATCTAGTCCTGGGGTTTTCTAGCCCCTGCCATTCTACCTGGGCCTCACACCAGGAATTTCTGTATATAGTAACTTTTTCTCTTATGCCCATTTTATGCCACTTTTGCATTTTTTTTTAAATTTTCCTGAGTGGACTCATGTTGTACTTGTCCTTTTGTGCTTGGCTAACTTCACTTAGCATCACTTATTCTAGTTCCTCTGATGTGGTGATATACTTCATGCATCTATCACTGCTTTTCAACGATGCATAGTACTCCATTGCATGTGTGTACCACAGCTTTTTTATCCACTCCTCAGTTGATGGAAATTTGGGTTGTTTCCAACTCCTTGCAATTGTGAACCGAGCTGCAATAAACATTGGAGCACAGATACCTGGCCGTGGTTTGTTTCTTGCCTCTTCTGGGTATATGCCCAGTAGGCGAATGGCTGGATTGTATGGTTTCTCATTTTCCGTCTGTTTTAGACATCACCAAATCGATTTCCATAGTAGCTGTACATACCTATATGTCCACCAACAGTGGATAAGAGTTCCTAGCTCACCACAGTCTTCCATACACTAGTTGCTTTCTGATTTTTTGAACTGGGCTATCTTTGAGAGTGTTAGGTGCTATCTCATTATTGTTTCAATTTATATTTTTCTTAGGGCTAATGATTGAGGACATTTCCCCATATGTTTATTGGCCATTAGGATTTCTGCCTCTGTGAAACTTTTGTTCAGGTTCTTTGCCCACCTCCTCGGTGAGCAGTTAATTTTATTCTTTTTGGAAGCTATCAGGGTATTATAGATTTTAGTAATAAGGCCTTTGTCTGATATGTCATTGCTGAAGATGTTTTTCCAGTCCTTGGGCTCTCTTATAACTCTCTTGGTGAATTATTTCGATGTACACAGATGTTTTATCTTCAGTATAACCCATTTGTCAATTTGTGCTTCCTCTATGTTTATGTCTTTCCCTATTTCTGATAATTTATGTAATCCCTGTGCCAAAGTTCTCAGGTTGGTCCCAATTCTCTCATTGATGGTTCTAATAATTCGGGGTTTTACTTTGAGATCTGTGAGTCACCTTGAGTTTATTCTTGTGCATGGAGCGAGGGAAGGATCTTGCTTCATTTTTCTGAGGTAGATGTCCACTTTTCCCAGCTCCACTTGTTGAAAAGGGCATTTGCTTCCCATTTGATATTTTGGGGCCTTATCAAAGATCAATTGTCTCTATGTTGATGCTTTTATTTCTGGGTTTCAGCTCTTTTCCATTGGTCTGAGCATCTATCATTATACCAATATCAGGCAGTTTTCACCACTGTTGCCATATAATATGTGTTAAAATCAGGCAAAGCAAGTCCTCCTACTGTGGCCTTCTTCTTGAGAAGCACTCTGCTAATTCTGGCCTTCTCCCCTTTCCATACGAAGTAAGTATTTTTTTTTCATTTCTTTGAAGAAAGATGAGGGTAATTGTATTGGAATTGCATTAAGCTTATATAGTGCCTTGGGTAGAACTGCTATCTTTACTATATTGAGTATTCTGATTCATGAGCATGGAATACTCTTCCATTTGTTGAGGTCACTCTTGGTTTCTTGTAATAGTGTTCTGTGGTTTTCCTCATATAGATCTTTTATTCCTTTAGCCAGGCATATCCCAAAATATTTCAATTTGTGCTTGATTATTGTGAAGGGTACCACCTTTTTAATATCTTTTCTGTGGACTTATCTGATATGACTAGCAGTCAGATAGACTTCTCTTTATTGATTACTTTCCTGCCACTCTGCCATATACCTCTATTGCTTCCAGCACTCCCCATGTGGAGCTTTTGGGATTTTCCATATATAAAATTATATCATCTGGGTGGTGTAGTGATTGAGTGCGGGACTGAAGCCCCTGGGCTTGGTGATTCAAATCCATCAGTGGTTCTCCAGAAGCAAGACTGGGTAGTTCTCACGACTACCAGAGGGCAGTGATGCCCCCCCCCCAAATGATATCATCTGCAAATAATGATAGTTTTATCGCTTCTGTCCCCAGGTGAATAACATTGATGTCTTTTCTTCACCTTATGCTGTTATCTAAAGCCTCAAGTATGATAATAAATGAGAGTGGGGACAAGGGACAGTCCTTGTATGGTCTCCCTTTTCAGTGGGATTGTGTTAGTCTTTTCTGCATTGATTGCCCATTGGTTGTTGGTTTTTCATCTATAGCTTGTATTGTCTTAAGGAACTTTCCCTCCATTCCTATCTTCTCGAGTGGAAATATTCTTAAAATGATTATCCTTCACCTACAATTACTGTTATTCACAGTTCAGCAAAATTTCCTTCTCCTCTCCCCAAACAGTGTTTTTGGTTTAATTGTTTGAAAGTAAATCATAGAACTATTGTATGATGATTTAGAAGTATTTCTTCATGTACGTTCTAAGACAGGAGTCAGTCAGAAAACTCTTGAGAGCGAAGAGCCAATCTTGTCCTTCCTACCAATAAAATCACTCAAGAGCCTTAAATATGTTTTTCCAAACAAGTGAAATCACCGTGATCTGAAATAATAATCTTCAAATGTTTTCAGTGTGACTTCAGAGTCACATGCTCACAGTGGAAGAGCTGCATGTGCCTCGTGAGTCACAGTTTGCCCACCAGAGTTTTCAGAGATGGGATATTCTCCTGCATAAAGGACATTCCTTGCACCATGTCCAAATACTTTAATTTTAACATGATTATGTGATTAGCTATTAATAACTTGGTAATTGTCCTTTAATCACACTGCTTACAATTTTGGTACATTTTATATCAACTAGTTTATAACACCTGAAGAGTTGCAAACTAAGAGACATTAACGTATCCAGGTTTCATCTGTACAAATGCAATTCATGCCTAGCAGATTAAAAGTAATATAGAGGTTATAGTTTATTGACCTGCCAGAAATTATGTAATCTATTTTGTATCTAACCTATCATTGTTATTGTACTCATATCAAAAATAAGTTTACCAGGAGGTCAATTTTGTCTTTGGGCACTCCCAATGTTTCTGAGAACTGTTTCCTCAGGGTTTGCAAGACATTGAATCTTTGGGATCAGATCTCTAGGTCTTGCTTTCAGGGTAGCTGTAGAAGAGCTTGAACCACTCACCTTTCAGTTCCAGAACCAAGCCAAGCTCACCGACATTGAGTTGATTCTACTCATAGCAACCCTGTCTAAGGGATGGCACAGAATTGCCCCTAGGAGTTTCCAAGGCTACACCTCCTCTCTCTGTCTCTCTCTGTTTCTCTCTCTCTCTCTCTCTCTCTCTCTCTCTCTCTCTCTCTCTCTGTCTCTCTTTCTCATGGAGTGGTTGGTGGTTTCTGATGGCTCACGTTGAGTTTTGTAGCCCAACATGTTTCCCTCCAGTCTTTAAAAGTTTGCACCATCCAACAACTTGTTATCTCAATGTTCTTTAGTACATTTCTTATTGAAACAATTCCTCAAGTATTTTTTGGATAGGCTTTCATAACTGCATAATGTTTTTATAGATGAGCTATGTGCAATTTTTTTAAAGATCATTGTAGTGAACTTATAAAATCTGAACTCTTTTTTATTAATTTTTTTTGTTTTGTTTTGTTTTGTTTTTGTGGGCATCACTGCCACTGGTGGTTATGGGCGCTACCCAGCCGCCGCTGGTAAAATCTGAACTCTTGTAACTCTTTTAACAACCCACACATCAATTGCATGAAGCATATTTGTACATATATTGACATCATTAGTTTCTAAACATTTACTTTCTATTTGAGTCTTTGGTATCAGTTTATCCCTCCCCACCTCCAACTCTCGGGACCCCTTGATAAATGATAAATTATTTTTATTTTCATACTTTACACCACAACTGTAGAAGTAATATCTAACATATTTTCATTTTATATTGTACAAAAATTTTTATTTCAACCTTCTGAAAAGTGTACTTTATTCAGACTGCATTCAAATTAAACCTATTATCTCTATGAAATGCTTCCTCCCCTAAAGAATCCGCTACCACTGAGTTGATTCTGACTCACAGGTACTCTCTCGGTGGGTCTGAAGGCTGACCTCTTCCTTGAAGCCCATAGCTTCATCTTTGTTGCTGAAAGACATCATGGGCTTGAGCTAAAGATCACGTCGCTGACAGCTTAACACACCAGCACCAACAGGGCTCGGAAGTATTCTGAATAGGTCATTGCTTCTTTATCGACTCCAGTGATTGTTTTGATGCAGAATCTAATAAAAAATCATGAATTCCATTTGTTTTACATGGCCTTGTAATTTAATTAATGTGGAAAACAGCTTCTTCATGTCATCCTATGTTTTGCGGTTCTAATTTGATTTTAGTTTCATAAGATCTTAGATCAGCAGTTCTCAATTTGTAGGTCAAGATCCCTTTGGTTGTCAAATGACCCTTTCACAGGGGTTGCCAGATTCATAACAGTAGCAAAACTATGGTCATGAAGTAGCAACGAAAAAGATTTCATTGTTCGAGGGTGACCACAATGTGAGGGACTATATTAAAGGCTTGCAGCTTTATGAAGGTTGAGAGTAATTGAGCTAAATTAATAATATCATAGAATAGTCTACAATCTGCATCTGTCTTTATAAATAAGTTAAGGTAAAATTCTTTTGGCCAAATTGGTGCAGGTGATATTATATATTCAAGTTATATCACATCAGATGCATATCAGATGACCCTGATTTCCACAGAATTTCCAAATTTTAAAGGTACACTTTGTCACATGTTATCTGCATGTGTAAATTTGGGACTATGTAAATATCCTGTTCCTGTACAACACTTCAGTCAATGAATTAGTGTCTTCTTGATGATTCTCACTTAAATCAATAAATACATTGTTTTCAAAACCAAAGCTTTCATTTTAAAGCATTACAACAATATAAATGTATAGTGAATTCAAGACTGGGGTCAAGACATAAATGCCTGCATATTCATAAATACATGCATGGTTTCCAATTTCCCAAGAATGGTCTGGTTGTCCATGATAACAAGTCTCTCATGTCACTGAGTAAGTCTGGTACATGTTTACATCTTTTTAAAAAAATTTTTAACTGAAAATAACTGTCATAATTTACTTGTTCTTACTTTTTCAATTGCTAGTGATAGGTTTCTAAGTTAGTGAGACACATTTGCATCGTAAGTATTATTTCATCTTTCCTTTACTTATCGACTATCTCATTGTCTGTGATTACATTTACAAAGGAGTAGAGTACATAACTTCTGATAATTTCTAACATTAATGATGTTTATCTGTCATTAACAAATGTTGAGGTTCAAGGAGAGAGTAACATTGCCAATAATGATTAAAGTTGAGTGTTACTTGGCTGGGCTCTGATTCTCATGGTTTGGCAGTAATAGAATGATGCTGTTGAGTCCATTTTCATGAAATGCTCACTTTGCGTAGCAACATGGTCTTTGGAACCTCACCTGAGCAAGAAGTCTTGCTGTTAGGGTCCCCATTCATAGCAGCCTTGTGTTGCACAGAACTCAATCATGCCCAATCCTGCCCCATCACCATTGCTGTTCTGTTTCAGCCCATCATTGCTGCCATGGTTTCAATACATCTTGCCAAGGGTCTTTCTCATTCTTGCTGTCCCTCTATATAACCAAGAATCATGTCTTTTCCCGCTGACTTGATCTCTCCTGATGACTTGTCCAAAGTACTTGAGATGAAATCTTGTGACCTTCTCCTCCAAGGAACTTCCTGGCTACACGTTTTCAAAGACAGATTGGCCATTTTATTGGCAGGCTATGGGACTTAACAATATTTTTCTCCAGGACGGTAATTTTCATATATCAATTCTTCAGTTTTCCACAATCAGTGTCCTATTTTCACATGCATAGGCAGCAATAGAATAGACTTTGGCATGGCTTAGACACACCTTACCTCTCAAAGTCACATCCTTGCTTTTAAATAATTCAAAGAGATCTTGGGGAGCAGATTTACCCAATGACTGCTGTTCCACTTAGCATTGATTCCAGAACTAAGCAAGATGAAGCCTTTGACAACATCCATTATTTTACTCTTTATTATGATAATACTTATTGGTTCAGTTGTGAGAATTTTTTAAAATCTTAATCTATAGTCCAATCCTTGATATTCCAATAGCAGATATTTGAAGTCTCCCCCACTTTCAGCAAGGAAGACAAGGTTATAGGCATACTGAAGGTTTTAAAAAGACTTTTTCCAAATCTGATGCTGAGGTCTATGTCATATAGTCCAGCTGGCCTGATTATGTGTTTAGCATAAAGACTGGACAAGAAGGGGTTGGGGGACAGAGAGGAAACCACCCTGACACACACCATGTGATTTTTAAACCATGCAGTATTCTTTTGATCTGTTTGCATAAACTGCTTTTGGAACCATGTATAAGCTCTGCATAACCACAATTTAGTGTTGAAATTCTCATTCTTTTCAAGGCTATAGTTTGTGATCATCACATATCAAATATTTTGCATAGTCAATGAAACACAAGCAAATATGTTCCTGTAATTCTTTGCTTTCTGTAAAGGTCTATTTGATGTGAGCAGTGGCTTCCATTTTTCTAAGTGTTCTTCTTTATTTGGTCTGAATGTCTTGCAGCTCCTTTTCAGTGTAGTGCTGCAATCATTTTTGAATGAAATACAGCAAACTTTTATTTGTGTGTAATGTCAATGATATTGGTATAAAGTTTGAATATTCTATTGGGTTACCTACATTTTGAATGAGTAAAAATGTGGATCTCATCCAGTCAGTTGGGCAGGTAACTATCTTCCAAATTTCTTGTCTTGGAAGAATTAGTTTATAGTGATTCATTAGCTTGGTGAAACATTTCCATTGCTATCCGTGAATTCCTGGATCTTAGTTTTTGGCTAATGACTTCAGTGCAACTTGGACTTCTTCCTTCAATATCTTTCGTTCTACGTCATAAATTTGTTGGACATTGGCTCATTCATGGTACAGTAGTACAGTGTTACAGTGACCGTGTATTTTTCCATCTTTGTTTGATGCTTCATCATTCAATATTTTGCTCTTAGAATATTTCATTATTGCAACTGGAGGCATGAGTTTTTCCTTGAGTTCTTTAAAATCTGCTGAATGTTTTGGTTTTCAAACTCTAGGTCTTTCACAAACCATTATAATATATTACTTTGTCTTTTTATGCTGCCCATTGAAATTATCTGTTCAGCTCTTCGATTTCATTATATTTCCCATTTGACTTAGCTACTCTAAAATTGAAGGAAATTTCACAGTTCATCCTGACAGCCACTTTGATTTTTTTCTCTTGCTATTTTATCTTTTTAATGACCTTTTACTCTGGTAATGAATGATGTTCTAGAGTCATCTCATAACTCATCAGTCCTTATATCATTAGTGTTCAATGCAGCCATTCTGTTCTTGAAATTCAAGTGGGATATCTAGATCCTACTATGACTTTCATAGATTTATTCTAATTTTATTCAGCTTCATCCTGAAATGAAATATGAGGAATTGATAGTCTGTTCCAAACTAAAGTCTAAGCTTTTTTTAGCTGCTGATATTGAATTTCTCAATCATTTCTTCTAATACATGTAGTGACTTTTATATCTAAAATTCCATCTGGGGGAGTCCATATGTATAGTTTCCATTTGTGCTGTTGACAAAAGATATTTGTAAATTTCTACCATGTGATTGCTAGCTTTGCTTCTATTACCAAGCCCATATTTCAACTACAGTTCCTTCCTCCTCCTTTCCAACAATTGTGTTCTAATCTCCAATAATTTCAATGCATCTTGATTCCATGTTTGATTAATTTCAAATTGAAGAAGTGGGGAAAAATCTTCAATTTCTTCACCACTGTTTTTAATGATTGTAGAATAAATGAGAAAAATACTTGTATGGACTGGATATATGTTGCCTTATCACAGTCAGGGTTGTACCTTAAAATGGATCGTTAGATGCCCTTTTTCTGACTTTGAATACAAAGACTTTGCTCCTGAATCTGTCGTTCCCAGCACAATCAGCCTGGTGTTCTGATTAGAAATGACCCATGCCGCTCTGCTTCAGCTCTCCTAAAGCCTAGCATGGCCACCTTTATGGGTCAATTTCATTGTTGACAACTTCCAAATTCTTTAGGATTTTATGGCATACATTTCAAATCCTGATTATTCATAGGCTTTTTTTTCAGTTCTTCGTACTTTGAGTTGAGTTCCCTTAACACATGGAGACGCTGGAAACTTTATTCCACCTGGGTCATTATGGTTGACCTCACTTTGAGAAGGCAGCCCTTCCTTCCACAGTCAGCCCGATGGCCCTTCCAAGCGGAGGGTTCATCTCCCGGCACTATCACTGGCAATGCTCGGCTGCTCGCGGTGAGATCAGCAGCATCTGACAACATTCCACTGCAGATCATGAGGTGCGTTTTCAGTGGCTATTAATGCACCCGAAGTAGAAACCTGCTGTTCTTCAGAGTCTGTTCTGAGTCTGGACGCTCCGCTGGAAGGTGTTCTCTGTAGGGGACCCCGCGGGCATGTGAAATCCCAGTGACACAGCGTCCAGCATCTTGGCAACACACAATCCCCGCCCCGTGAGACAAACTGACGGACAAATGGTGGGATCAGTGAGGAGTGGGGGTGTACATGGCCACCTATATTAAATGGATAGAACTAAATTAGGAATTTATAATAAGGCACCATATGTGACTCTCTGTCTAAATTACCCTATTTGCTAAAGTAGGAAAATAATTAAAATGACTTTATAGAATCTTTACGGGAATTAATTGAGAAGCTGCATCCAAAGTACTGACCACATTTCCTGTCATATAAGCTTGATTTAATTAAATTAGTTCTTTTTACAATTTTACATTATTGTTCCCACCACGTGATTTGGCTGTTCTTTTTTGACTAATTAATTAATAGATATGAATAGAGTGACTAAATTCTAGGGTATGATCAAAGTGTTCCTCTCCACTTGCTGTTTCACTTGATGAATTTTTTTGACATATCTTATTTCTACTCTTAAAGCTCTCTAGTCATTGTTATAAAATGACCAATATAAGACCATCAGGGAATTTGACTTTCATTGTTAAAAGTAACATTTAGAGAGGGTTTGAGCAATAGTAACAGTATTTTACACATTTTGTAAAACATTCCATCAAGTCATAATTGCAACAGATATAAATTGCAATGTCCTCAATGGAAGCCAGTGGTGCCACAGGAGAAAATATAAGAGTCATTGTTCCAGGAACTCATATTAAGAAGTAAATTTAGTGACTATTATTAAAATACCCCATATGTTAGTATAGGATCATTTTACCCCTGTAAAGGTAGAAAAGTAGTTTGTTTGTTTTTTAATCCTTATTTCTGCAAAAATACTGTTTGACAAATTAAAATGAACATTTGCTTTTTACATTAGAATTTAAATATATTTACATGAGTACTTGTATGCTGTGTGTGTGTGTTGTGCTCGGCTTATCTTTGTCATGACTGTTATTTTCAAAATTTGACAAACTTTCCTAAGCCAGGACTCACTCCTATCTGGCTTCCTATATCACAAGACGTCATTGCACATACTATCCCAAGCATAGTACTATCTTCCAATTTTATTTTGAGTTAAAATGAAAGAGTCATAGAGATGAACAGCTTTAGCAATCCCTCACAGACAAAGAATGAGGTTTGCTTTTAAAATAGCTGCCGGCATAACCTTTACACTACTTCAAGCATAACTACAAAGATCTCTCATCAAGAAAGGATAAAGGGACTGTAGGGACGTTTCTTTGTAAGTGATCTAGCTCTTGCTTTATTTGTCTCTTACTTTGAACCATTTCGATATCAAAGTCATACTTAGTAATGAAAGAGCTTCGGGGGATTTCTGACTGACAAGCACCATTACTAATAAATTGCCTCAGAATGTAAAAATGTGACCCCTCAGGTGCTTTGACCACATTGTTTGCAAACTTGTGACTAAGTATCACATTCCAGCTCTCTTACTAGAGGAACAATACAGCTCCATGATTTAGTGCTTCAGCGCTGATTGTGTAGCTCATAATTAGAGATTCCACTGGGAATGAAGGGAGAAGAATGAGGTGTGCAATTGGTTGTAACCAACACGACCCTACTTGATCGATGCTCTCAAAAACCTGTGTGACCTTCTGGACCCTCTGGCAAGATCCTTGGCAGGGTTTTCACCAACAGGGGTTTCAAATATATATATATATATATATATATATATATATATATATATATATATATATATATAACATATTTCCTAAGAAGAGCACAGCTGAATTAGGAAAAAGCCACAAAACAATGCTCTAGTGGAGAGGTAGACACTAGGTGTCTCCTTTATATAATCTAGTATATGACCAGGATTCAATTTCACAAGAGTTTTATTTAATCCACCCAGATCTCATTTACAGGTGGTCTGTGACCTCTTGTTGAAAGAAGAAAGAAGGAAAACAAGCCTGAATGTAAAACTCTGCCTTACCTACTCCAGCTGTTTCTTGTTGAAAGTCAAAAAAAAGTAACACCAGAAATATCTCTCAGCATACATGTGAAATAACATGACTTTTCAGTGGAGTTTTACATTTTGAACTTTAAAATGTTTAATAAATCTGAGACCACCCCACTTTTCCTTAGTTGATTTGTTATAACAGTGAAATGCAGTATGGCATTCCCAAATGTCAACTCGTATGGAAAGAAATACAATTATATGTGTTGTATTTTTTTTCAAATGCAACCATTTAAATTTGAAAGGTTTATTTGGATGATATTTTGGAAACTATAATGGAACTAACAGGACCAAGAGTCAATGATTCAAAGTAATTAGGAAACAAGGGAAAACCAGCATTCCAGTATCCTTGAGAGATACATAATATCTGACACTAAAATGCCCTCCTAGATCTCATTCACATGTATGCTCCAGTGCCTGTACTTTGTATGCTTACCTTAAATGTGTTTGGTTGCTAATATAAAAATTCAAATCCATCATCATCTTAAAACAATCACAACATAATAATAAATCCTAAGAAATTGACTACCAATTTCTCTCCTATTCCAGGAGAGAAGACAGCCCTCCTGCCTATTATTGATGGTTCTGATTTATGCTTAGTGTAGTTTCTTGCCCCATATCTTCAGCACATGCACCACTCACAGACACCCATGTGTACAAATGTTTTTGTTAACACACTGTCCGTCTCTAAGTTCCTAATTCCTCTGCTTTCACCTGGAGCACTTAGGGAAGAATGGAAAGCAATATGCCTTCAAGGAAAGTTGAGAGAGGTTCTACCTAGTAGTTGTCACCGTGTGAAAACATCAAGTGCTTCAGCGGCTACTATCCTGGGAAAGTAGTCAAAAGGCCTTTAAGAGCCCAAGTGTGGAGAAAAACAAATACTTCTGAATGCAGTAAAGGCATGGGGTTAAATGTTCCCCGAAGCAATTTGCCATTTCCGTGTTAATTCAGTTTGTAGAAACATATAATTAGAATCTCTAATACCTGCATTTTTCTTTATGAGAAAAACATGTGGCAGTGCACAGAGGATTAGCGACACGGAGCAGGGAACCCACAACTGCAACAGAAAATGAAGCAAAGCATGAGTTTATTCTGTTCTTGGAAACTGGCACCTTTTTTTAAATCTACAATGGGTGCTTTTATGTAACATGAGTAATTTCATTCTTCAAAGGTGTTGAACAAAACAACCTGGGGAGTATGCAATCTGGGCTAGGAATTAAATCCAGGTGAATTGCTTAAATAGTGTAATGCCAAACTATATCAGCCCAGGACTGACAATTTTTAGAAGATGCTTTTTATCTTGAAAATGACAGAAGAAATGTATCTTCTAATGAACAAGCACATTTGCTTCTTTCAAATGAGAAAATGTGTAGTACATGATTTAAAATATGTATACTATATGTGTGTGCTAGCATATACAAAATATATAGAATCATCTGAATTTCTATTTTCCTTTACAGTGCAAATAACTGGTCCTATAATGCAAGAAGATAAATTAGTTCACTTTTGTTGAGTCTTAAATAGGCAGAAAAATAATTAATGAGCTTGCATTTTCCATTATTTCCAGTTTATCATTGGGAACATTAATTATGGTAGAGCTAAGGCTACTCAATAATGTAATCTTGATTAATCATTCATATCAAGCCATAAGAAAAAAATAAGAGAGAACTCCTTGGAGAAGGTTAAGTCAAATGGCTATGGTTCCCTAACTAAAGTTAGCACACTTGCACTTTAGACTCACAATAGAATAACTTTAGCAGCTATTGCACAGCCTATCTAGAAAACAGGTACTTACATATTCTTTAAAGTTTTCACTTAAATTTATTTGTTCAAAAATACCCTGTCCCATAAATTACATGCAATAACATGTTTGTATTTACCTACCTAATTTGACCCAAGTAATATGTTGACTGAGAAGACATATTTGTTTTATCTTCCTTTTTTGGAAATTATTAAATCAAGTGCAAATAATTTGACCTTTTTTTTTGTTAATTCAAAAGGACTTTAAGCAATGGGATTTTTGTGTGTCTGTGTGATAAAATGAATTTCCTAGAAGCGTATGATCTTCATCTGTGGGTCCCTAGTAAGTCCTACATGTTAGTAGTGCCTTAAATGCTCTAAGTAGCTTCCCCCTCAGATTCCTAGTTAAGAACATTTTGGCAGTTGGAAATTATCAAATAACACATAATACACAGTGCAAAAAAGTGCCCTCAAGGGTTGTATGAGAAGGACATCAAGAACATTTATAGAAACTAGAATTAAAAGATACTGACTTTATCCCTTGGATTTATAGAGACTTCTCATAAAACCTGGTGGCACTAGAATAATGTAAAAGGTCTGGAAGTAAACAAGAAACTTTGGTGGCCCCTGGTTTTGCGCTTGGCCTCTAACCAAAACTAGAGTGGTCAGACCTGTCCATGTCCTTGGGAGACATGCAGCATTGGGCCTCTATAAAGATTTACCCCTTTGGAAATCATTCTGGGCAGTTCTTCCTTGTCCTATAGGGATTGACTCCAGGGCAGTGGATTTGTTTTGTTTTGATGCAGATTAGAACACTGGACTATTACACAACTGTGCATGTGCACGTCCTCTTTAGCAACGGGGAAAGGAGGGCAAGGCAAGGGAAGCAGCTTGAATCGTCCAACATTCAGACACAAAGTCTCTCCACCCGGGGGGCGGGGGGGGCGGGGGGGCGGGGGGCGTGTCAGAGGTATCACCCACTATCATGGTAGGAAGCAAGGCCAGATATGAGAGAAAGGAACTAGAAATAGACTTATTTATACAAAACCAAGGTACATAAAGTTCCTGGAAACGGTTCTGAAAAATGATAGACACACAATAAAGAACAGCTCTCATTGCTTGTTATACAGGAGGGCGGGGTGCACGTGAGCTTTAGATGCTTAAAAGATGGATTGGAATAGGAAAAAGGTCAATTGAATTATGCCTGTTTGAAAGAGGAGTATTAGGAATACTGAAGGATATCAGCGTAAATATAATTAGATTATCTTGTTGGTTGGTGCTTACTTCAAAACAGCACTCTCTTGGACAATTTTTTCAAATATACCAATATACTGGCAGGCAGCTCCAAAGGGAAAGCAGGCAGTTGCTGGTTGACATAGTGGTCAGTTTGATCAGTGTCGGACTCTTCACCTCATGTAATTACCACAGGATCCTGTGCACTGGGTCGCTTTCTACCACAAATGTCACATCAGAAAATCAAAGTCCGAACTGGTCAACTAGACTTTTCAATACATTTGCCCTAGAGTGTTCAGACATGCTAAGTGATAGAGGCTCTCCTGTCTATGTATATAAAATAAAAAAGGAAGAAATCAGTGGCAGTGGTATTGTAAAGTTTACCTAGAGTATGTTTAGGGAAATGTTAGAAATGTCCACATACATAAACTCCAAATATGCTTGTTGAGTTTGATTAAGAATGTATGCACCTTCATAGGTCATCATTTATAATCCAAGAACTGTTATTCTCTATTATGAGCATATGGAATCCTGTTACCTTTACAAAATTTTGAATTTCTCAACTTGTGCTTTTGTAAGCTTGTGAGGAATTTTGTTCTTAAATCGAAAAATATAAATCATCAAGATTTAAAAATCTCAATCCAGGTCCATGACATTATTGTTTGGTTCTGACAGGCAAAAAATGCATATGTCATGCTGATATTTATAAGAATGTTTGGACACAGAGCAGAAAAGAATGCGCTCATTTTTAGAATTTATTCGGAACAATGATACAATGGCATCATCAAAACTATGTGGAACCAAGAAGCAACCAGCTGGTGCCTTCAAATCAACTCTGACTCGGGATGGACCCAGGTGTGTTCAAGAGGACATTTGTTCCATGGCACTTTCAGGGGTTAATTTTTCAGCAAGAGATCACCAAGCCTTTCTCCCAAGGTGCTTTTGGAAGACCCACGCTTCCAACTTTTCAGTTGGCAGCTGAATGTGGACTCCAGGCCTAGGTCAGCTCTCCTGAATCCTTAATCCATATTCCAGAACCAGAATTTGATATTTTGGGATTGTCTATTAGTCAATTGCCTGATGAACAGTTTCTTTAGCTTGTTTTTCTGATTCCTTCTGTAAAGAGCTTCAAAGTTTCAAGCCTGTCCACATCTCCCTTCCTGTCCTGCTCACAAGAAAGAATTCAGGGGAGGAACAAAGTTCAGACAAGAGTCAGAAATAAGATTTGAAAGGAAAGTATAATATAATTAAAGGGGGATACTTTGGAAAAGAAATTCTAAAGGTCCTTAGCTAGTTTGAAAGAGCTGCCATAACAAAACAATTAGACCTTATAGTGCCCTGATGGAGGAACTCCCCCACAGGCAGGCTCTAGGAAGGGTCTTTGGCTATTGGCTAGTCCTCAGTAGTGTATCTGTCTTCTTTCTTTCAGATAGATATATTCTAGGACCCCAGCACCTCAGACCTCATGCTGTGCTCTTTTTTTTAATATAGATTTTATTGGGCACTCTTACAACATTCAATACATTGTTCGTATTAAGCATACTTTTACACATGTTGCCACATTCTTCTACAAATCTCCTACATTTTCTATTTGAACTCCTCCAGCATAAGCTCCTCTTTCCCTCTCCTCTAGTTCTTTATTTTTTTAAATTCCAACTCCCCATATTTCTCTTTTCCCCTTCTTATCCCCCATGAACTTCCAATAATTTACAAATTGTCATTACCTCTTCATAGTGTACACTGTTCAATGTATCACTTCACTCACCCACCCACCCCCATTGAATGCACCCCAGAGAGGATGTCACACATAGATCCCAGAAATGTGTTCCCCTTTCTACTCCACCATCCCTTAACTCTCCCAGTGCCACCACTCCCCACTAGTCTCCAGGGATTACGTGTCTTAAATTCCCACGCTTCCGACTGCAATCACATCCCCTGCTCTAGCTGAATCTGTCTGGCAGAACTGGGACAATGATTGGGGAGGAAGCATTTGAGAACCAGAGGAAAATTGCACATTTCATTGCTCTGCTCTTATCTCGGTGCAAACTCAAGAGCATGCAGTGGGGGTGGGGAGCAGAGAAACATCCTTTCTCATCCCAGCCATTTCATTATCACCAATATCTCCTGGTGGGGGCTGGAGGGAAATCTCTTCTATTGATAAGGAAATATATTTTATTCTGCCCTTCCCCTCCTAGGGGTAGGTGCTAATGCTTGTTTCCACCTCTTTTATATTTAAGATTCCTGCCAGTTTCTTCCTTTTGATGTTCTCTTTCCCCCTGGCCAGGTTCTGACCAGCCAAGACTTTGGCCTCAATGAACTGTAATCACAATTTAGCTTCTAAAATATTCAATAGGTTTCTTTTTACATTATCACAGAAAATCTCTTGATCTATAAACTTTTATTTCCTGAATATATGTAAAATATGCTGCTATAAATTATTTTCTTACATATTGAATAGATGATGTTTCTTTAAGCCTTCATCTACTCATTAATTTTACAGCATCTCTTGATGTTTATCTGCCTGATTTATCACATTTAATAACCATACAACCCATGACCTCGGGGTCCATAAGAGTTCATTGTGAGCTGGAGTTCACTTTCTGTGAGGCACATTTCATTTACATGGGCCAGTTGCTGGAGGGCATTACCAAACTCTACCAAATATCATATATAGCATGAGTTTTGTTGTTGTTAGTTTTCCTACTAATTTCATGTAAATTTGAAAAACAAGTCTACTTGAAGAATATATAATGGTAATGAATATATGTATATATATATATATATATATTTGTATTTCTTATTCACAACACTGTATTATAAGGGAAATCATTTAGTGTTCTTGCTGTTGAGCTTATTGCTTATAGAACCTTTTGGGAAACCATGATAGAGCAATCTCCTGTCATATCTCCTACCAGAAACAGACCCAAGACTTTCTCTTGGGTCACCCTTTCCTGAACAATCTTCAAAATAGAAACTTCACATCTCCTCCATGAAAAACTGGCCATTCATTTCTATGCCTACTCCCTACCCTTCACTATTACTGGTTTTGGCATTTCTACCAAAGGAAGACTTTTAGAAAGATACTACATTTGATATAGCTTTCAATTATTTTAATTAAGAGGACTATGTTGAGTTTCTGTCTACTGATTGAAAGGAATAAAAACTATATTTGTGCTAACACATACACATATATATGTATGTATGTATATATATGTGTGTGTATATTTATATATATATACTTAGGTGGTTATGTCTTTGTGTAACTTTTTTGTGTTTTAAAGCTGTAGATGTTACTTTTTGAAGTACATTTGTTTTAATAATTGTCAACCATGATTCGGGTTCTGATAATGAGACCTTGACTAGAATGATGTGAAAATCAGTGCATGTTTAATTATAAGTGTGGCACATTCATGAAATAAGCTTCATAGATTTTATAAACTACATCTCGGGAACTCTTAAAAATTATCAAACAATGCACAGATGTCTGTGAACTATTTATTGTTCTTTGGATTTTCATGTGAACATGACAGTCTATAAACTCATGATTAGTAGACCCACAGACCTACATTTGGAAAAGACTAAATTAATGTCTCACCACCACTTGTCAGTTAAAAATGCTGTAACAATATCAAATTAACATGGGCTATATTTAGTCCATTATTGTGTATTTAAAATGAAATAAAGGGATAGATGGTTACATGTGCAATCAGCAAAAAGAATACCATAGTGATAAAAAATAATAAACTATTAGTATGTGGACTATTTATCCTACTCCTTCTTCAGTTGTGGTTACAGATTGTTTCTCAAAGTGGAGGAGACATCCTTATCAGCAAGAGACAGGAGAAGGAAGGAAAGCCACCCAGAGAATTTCTTGTCACTGGATCTTACTATTAGAGTATCCACTGGCTGCTTTCTAAATACAATGTGTCTCAAATCATGTTCATGTGTTCTTCTGTTATATTTCCACAGGCTTTCTTCTACTTGCTGCAGGGGACATTTGTTGCTAGCAAATAATCATGCAAAACTAAGTTTAATATGATAATAATAAAAATGTGATTGACAGAGGGTTTCTTACAAAGGAGCTATCACTCTCTTTCCATTTCATTGCCAATGTTCACATACCTAAATTTTTGAGTACCACTGAATGATTTGAAATATTTTGCAAGGTGTTACTGTCTTCACATGTAAAAATCTTTGGTTAAAAGATTACGCCTGATCTGTTTTGAACATGAATATTTCTCATTCTAATTCTGTATTAGCTTATTGATACTTACTGGAAATTTTTCTTGATATATGAGAGAAGAAAACTAAAAGGCATTTGAGTATACTTTAACTAATGAATTTGTAAGATGAATTATATAGCTAATCATGGGATTGAACATTATATGAGGGGTTTAAAGATTGTGAGAATATTTCCTTATCTTCTAATTCCATTTTTATTTAAAGTTTTTTAAGCCAGTCTGTACTTGAGAAAGGTGTCTCCATTCTGCATTCAGAAGGTTTGCACAAGATCTGTGAACAATTCTGTTAAATTTCCTGTGTCGCTGTTGCTAAAACTTAAGAGATTTGTGAATTATTTTCCTATCAACTCAAGCTAGACTACTCAGAAGCCAGGTGTATAAAACTCAGCACAAAATTACCTACTTGAGAATCAAAAGGGGGAAATGAAACTCTAGAAACTGCACATACAGGTACGCCAAATGCACTCTCAGTGTGCATCATTATATACTTCACACACAAGGCAGGCTTCCTTCCTGTCACTAGTTGGAAAGGGAAATCAGAGTCTACATCACACTGACACTTGGGGAGAATGAGAGCTTAACTTGACTCTAGCAGTTTTCCACAAGAGTGGGGACACCTCCAACCTACCTGAAAGGTCAAAGTCAAAGTAAATCGTGACTCCATTTGATCAAATCACAAAAGCTCCAGCCCATTTTCTTTTCTTCATTTGAGTTTGTCTCCATAAGACATGTAAAGAAGCTTTCTTTGGAGACAATTCTGACCTCCACTAGTTCTCATCAAGGTGAGATGCAGGAAGAGGTCTCAAATGCTTTTTATTTGTTTGTTTCTCCATCAAATACCTCTCTCAAGAAAGTTATGTGTAATTCATGACACAGGGTAAAGTTTGATAAAGTATTCCAAATAGCCTTCAGGTATTTACTTCTATAATCATATTAGGGTGCTTTGTTTTCATGTGACTCAAGAACAGCTGAAAAATCAGAATGCTATCCACGGGCCTACTAGGGAAACTGCCACGCTTGTTATCAAAAGCTAGAGGCTTCTGAGGTGTGTCCACTAATAAACTATATGCACTGGAAATTGTCTTTGCTCTCTCTCTCTCTCTCTCTCTCTCTCTCTCTCTATATATATATATATATATATATATATATATACACATATATGTGTGTGTGTTTAGGGTTTTCTACAGTTTCATACACCTAGAATAGAATTACTGAATGACTCACTCTCACTTCTCATTCTACATTGTTAGATAAGCATCTATGAATTCTGGTGAGAGTAACAAACCACTTCTCTGGAAATAAAGGGAGGCTTATAAATTAAGATACTGAGAATGAAGAAAAACTATTTCTTGAAACACAGTAAATAATTGCTTTCAGTGGAATGAACAATATCTATTCCTGGGTTAAAAAATGAAACCAAATGTACTTTCTAAACCAGAAAAAGGCTCTATTCAACAGGAAGCATTATCCCGTAATTCTTTTCATCTTCAAAGGGCACACAACTCTCTTCACTCCTTTTAAAGGGAAATGTTGAAGCAAGGAGGTTATGGTTACTTAACTACCAACTTGCTCTAAAACATCTAAATCCAAGACAGCTTAAGAACCAGGTAAACGTTTTGGAAAAAGCTTTTTAAGCTCAAGTTTCTGACATGAGGTAAGAGCCCACCTGCCAACTGGAAGAATTTTTCACAGACACTGAAGTTAAAGTGTTTTGAGATAGAAAAAGTCTGTTCAATATATTTTTCACTGTAGGGCAGTCTAGTGTAAAGGTATTTATGACTCCATCACAAAAATTCTTGTTTTTAAAGCCGTGTTTTAACATAGGAAATGAGTTGTGTTCTACTTCTATTTACTATGATTCATCTAAATGGGCTCCATTGTGTACAGGTGGGAAACTTATCTCACATGGTTTTTATATAACAGCCTGCAAAATAAGCAAGGCCCGAAGAGCCACAGCTAAGAGTATCATTAAAATGATTGTAAACATGTCTGTTGTGGCAGATGCAAATGCTCTTTCTGTTGATATACATTCTCATTGTCTGGTAAGATCAAACAAATGTAGAGTTTTTATATGTCAAACATGTCTACATTCTACAGTCCTGTTTTTGAAGAGTTCTGTTTTGTTGGCAGTCAAGACGTCTATAAAAGAGCCAGACAGCAGATCAGATTTGAAGTCCAAGCTCATTTTCTCGATTCAGAGCAGACTTCTCTGTGCCTTTTAGTCAGCAGTTCTCGATGAAAAGAGATTGAGCATAGCATAATATCGGACCATCAAAATATTTTCATGGAATATTCTAGACTTTAAAAGTAGATATTGGCAGAGGCATGTGTGTCTATTCCTTAACTGTACTTTTAGTTTCTAGGTTTTGTCCAAGATACAATTGAAAATCATTGTCATTAAATTCATTCTATACTTATTCTTTTCCATCTTGCCATTATATTCCTCTTTTCATTAATTTAATAGTCGATCTACATGGCTGTCACACCATGTGTTCTAATTTTCAGGCCACTTAACAATAATCATAGAGAAGCCAGTTACAGTTGAAATTCTTTGGCAAAAAATGTGACTTTCAAAAAAAAAAAAGGTAAAAAAGGGGCTGAGCCCCGGTGGCGTAGTGGTTGTGTGCGGGACTGCGGCCCACTGGGACGGAGGTTCAATTCCAGCAGTGGGGCTGGGCCTTCTACTCCTACCACCGGAGAGCAGTGATGCCTGCCCCCCCCCCAAAAAAAAGTGGCTTTCTTTGATTTTTCTCAGCAGTAAAATAAGTTATTTCCATCCCTATCCCCCCCCCCCCAGCATGGTTTCATATTTTCTTTATTTTAGCAGAAAACTATGGACAAATTATCTATATTATTTTTTCTGAAAGTAGAAATACTGTTTCCCAATTATAGATAATGTTTGTTAGATACCTCAGTGATAATGATTCTTTATAAAAAGTGAATTCATTTAGCTTCTCTGGGGCAAAAGTCATGGCGCTAATCACTGAAGATTTTCTAACGAAAAACATTTGTTTCATTTGAGATACTTACAGAAACTTTTATTTTAAAATATGAAAATATTTGACAGTATCATCTGTCCAAAGATTTAAGGTGAATAGAATGCTTTTTCACCACTTGTAGCAGAATGTGATACTCACCAATGTTTTATAACACAATCTGGCATAATATTTTTATTTATTTATTTGTTTGTTTGTTTATTTATTTAATTTGTGTGTGTGTGTGGTATCACGGCCCTGGTACGAGTATTAAGCCTAGCCTTGCTCCTGGAGAGCTGCTGCTGGATTTGAACTGTCAACCTTGTTGGTCGCAGTCCCGCAAACTACCACTAAGCCACCAAGGCTCAGCCCATAATATTTTTATTATGAAATTTGGTTCTGAACATGGAATGCTCTTAGATATGAAATAACTATATAAATAAACAAGAAGCAACCACAAAACAGCCTAATATTTGGTGTACATTTAGTGATCAATGATAGGTGATCAAAAATAAAAGTGAAATCAAAAATTGAAAGATGGTGATTCATTTTACGTAATAGCAAACTATTTGAAAGAATGGTTTTCCTTGAAAACTGGGAGCAACAGATCCTCTATGTGACATTAGTGTGTGAAGTGCTATTGCAGAACTGGGAAAGGCACAGTAAGAACGAAATGGGATTGGCGTTAAATCAGCTAGTTTGCAAGCAGAAGTGAAACCTATAGAGAAAGTCCAATTCAGAGCTTTTCATTGTGAAGCAAAGAATGTCTCTAGAATGTTGAAAATGATAAGAATGGAGGCAAATCCCTTGTAATATATGTCAACTGATTAAACTGCTGCAGAGGAAGGAGAAGGTTCAGAATCGTTCCTCAATAAATGGACCAATGAGACAGTGGGGATCAGATTTGGTCACATGTGGCTTTTCTGGGAAATCCAATCACCTTTGAGTAGTCTTGTGATATTACAAAAACAAAAACAAAAACTGAATGAAACTGTAAAGATATATAGAAACAACTGAATATATTATTGATAGGTAGAGGAAATTGCTACTAAATCTTAAACTAGGTTATTTTTGATGTTGTACTGACAACTGCATTGACTTGGAGAAAGTCAGCAGCAACAACAAAAGACTGACACAAATGACTGACACAAATGAGGACTGAAATGACTGCCAGTCCTCAAACTTTCTTTGGGAAGGAAACTGGCTCAGATGGCCCCTCTGAGTCCTTCCCCTCCCTTCCACCCCCAACCCAACCAAACCAAACAAAAACACCTCACCCTGGATAAGCAATATGCTAAATGATAGAATCCACAGGCAGAGGGCACAGTGTCCACAGGGGAGCCCTGGAACGTACAATCAGGCACACTGGAGGAAGAGGTGCTATGGTGCACGTGGAGAGCCCCATAATGCCCTCTCAGGTGGAGAGCGTATCTATGGGCCAATGACCTCTGTGTGCCATTCATTCTTCCACTTTCTTCAGGGCATCTCTTCTCCCAGTTTGTTGAACATCCAGATGCATGTGTCTTAATTTATCATTTTGTCTTATATGCCTCTGAATCAGAAGTAGTAACATTTGAACTTGATATGGCAGCTCTGGGAAGCTTGGAAAGGTCTTAGGCAACTTGGAAACAAGAAGAGAATTGATATTTTGAAAATTCTGACTTGGGAAGTGATTAAGCTAATTATTTGCAAATTAAAGGAAAAAAATATTTGATGACCAGAGACAGTATAATGTTAATTGAATATTGTACTTTCTCCTCTACTTTCTGCTCTGGAAGTTTGATGTGGCTGGGAAATTCATCTTGAGATTTGATTCTTCAAGCTCGCTCTTTCCCTAACTTGGAAACAAGCCACAAGTTTAGTTGATACAGTAATAAGATTAGACCATCTTGCATCATTGACTAGATGATAGATTATACTGTCATATTTCTATTTTAGATACCAATAATTATACTAATTCATATTTTAAAATGGATAAAAGGCAATATTTGGGGGGGGGGGCATCACTGCCTTCTGGTGGTCGTAGGAGCTACTGAGTGCTGCTCCTGAGAGCCACCGCTGGATTTGAACCACCAAGCCTGTGGGCTGCAGTCCCGCACTCAACAACTTACACCAGCAGGGCTCAGTCCAAAAAGGCAATATTATATTGACAAAGATTTTGAGACATGCGGAAAAATAAATGATTATGGCTTTCCCATTAATCCCCTCTTCTGTTGGTATCTGTTCTGTTTCTATTCCACCATTTTAATTCCGTGTTCATGTGCACAAAAGAGGACAATGCCATTGGAAAGTCATTGAAATACACAGTCCTCTTCTGGGAATTAAACATAAACCTTTATTGGAGTAGGATGCAGAGATTTTTGGGGGGGGAGGGGCATCACTGCTCTACGGTGGTGGGTGTAGGAGGCTGAGCCCCACTGCTGGAATTGAACCTCCGTCCCAGTGGGCCGCAGTCCCACACACAACCACTGTGCCACTGGGGCTCAGCCATGCAGAGATATTTTTAACTGCTTCATAGTTCAGTCTTTTTTGACTAACATCAATATTACCACAGCTAATATATATTGTAAATAGAAAATTGTGCTTTTTGTTTTAATGCTCAAAATATTATACTTTTATGTTCTTATATTTCATTATTGCCTAAACTAAGCATTATGAAGTCAATCTCTTTTTTTATTCTTCTGAAGTCAACACTAGCATTATGTTCTCTTATGGGTTCAATAAAACCGATTTGAAAGAAAAAGTTAACACATAATGACAAAATAAAAAGTAATGTGAGAGTTAGAAAGGACAATTATTTTTAATTTTCTGTCATAGAAAAGTGATCTCTGCTCTAACATCTTAGTAAAAATAAATGGAACAAGGAACCAGTGAGTTATTTAAAGGACTCATTAACTTTCATATGACCCTATTTGTAATTGAGACAGTTGTGTCCTAGAAGTTCCCTTCAAGAAATGATTAATGAGGTTTTCAAGCATCTAAACTGACTGACGGGAATAGGGGAAACCTGTCCTCTAACCAATCTGTGAATCTCAGCCAAAAGAGGACAGTGATTTCTAGAATATTTCATGTTACTTCTAAGAGTAAACAAAAATATATAATTATCTTGGATGAAGTTTAAAGAGCTGTATGTACTATCAATTTTTTTCTCTTTGTAACCTCATTCAAGATTGTGACAAAAAATATTGTGACAGATTTTTCACAATTGCATTTAATAGTATGTAAGTATTAATTTATTAAGCACATTTTTAAAGGTTTGTGAAAATATGTCTATCTAGATATAGAAATTTGTAGATAAATTAATCTACAATATAGATATTTGAATGTCAATTTGTTGTATTTTTCATAAGATGTATTTTGAATAAATTATAATTAGACCACTTCTTATTTTAATTAGCAGAACCTAAGTGTAGTAGTTACCTGCATTCATGATAAAATTTTTTCTTTTAATAATAAATTGGCAATAGCTGTAATTTTCAAGTAAAATGTTAGACAATTTTTTTGGGGGGGCATCACCGCCGTCAGATGGTGGGAGTAGGAGGCCCAGCCTTTGCTCCGTGGAGCTGGAATTGAATCTCCATCCCAGTGGGCCGCAGTCCCATGCACAAACACTATGCCACCGGGGCTCAGCCCCATGGTAGACAAATTTTAAATATTACTAGTACCTCAGTTCTACAAATGAACCTAATACATTTTCCCAAATGTATTGCACTTTTGATGTTTCTTTGTAGCTAAAAATAACTTAAGAGATCTTATTTCATCTTTATAGCTAATATCCTATTGTTAATTTTCCATCAGATTATATAAAATTAACTACAATGCAGCTGCTATGTTCAATTATAGAAAGCTTACAAATATTGGCAATTTGAGAACACTTAACTGTGCTCATTATAAACTGCACAGAGACCAAGAGACAGTCATTTGAAAATAGCAATGGAATATTCCTTGGTTGAAAATCAGGAAAGGTATGTGTCAGTGGTTGTATCCTTTTAACATTCTTGTTCATTCTGTATGATATCAAATAATCTGAGAAGCTGGACTATTTGAAAAAGAATATGACATCAGGAGTGGAAGGGATTCAGAACAACTTGTGCTCTGTAGATACCAAAGTGGTGCTTGTTGAAAGTGTAGAGAAATTTAATCACATACTGATGAAAGTCAAGCACTACAGTCTTCAGTATTAATTACATCTAAATACAAATTTTCTTCTAAAAATTCATCACAACTGGACCAATCAGCAATATCATGATAAGCAGAGAAAAGATTGAAGTTGTCAGCTAATTGATTTTACTTGCTCCATATTAACACCATTTGGAAGTATCAAGCATGAACTCAAATGTTGTCCTGCAGTGGGCAAATAAGTTGCTAAACATGCTTTTAAAATATTACTAACCAGAAATATCACTCTGAAGACAAAGTGTTGCCTGTCCCAAGCATCACTATTTATCATCCCTTTATATACCTTTGGAAGCAAGACAGAAGAAAAGATAGACTATCAAGTTTATGCATTGGAATTATGATGTTAGCAAACAATGTTAAGCATCATATGAAATGCTAGAAGAAGGATCTGTGTTGAAAAAAGTTAGTCCCGAGTTCTTTAGAAGTGAATATGTCTATGTTATCTTACATACTTTGGACATGTTATCATGAGGGACTAGTCTCTGGAGAAGAAGATTATGTTTGATAAAGGTAGAGGATCCGTGAAAAGGAGAAGAACTTTCATGAGATGGATTGACCTGGTGACTGCAACAATGGACTCTAAGGTAGCAATGATTATGAAGATGCCTTATGTCTAGGAGGTGATTCATCCTGCTGTACATAGGACCCCGAAGAGGCAGAAATAATCCAATGATACTTTGCAGCAACACACTCGTCTTCAATCAGATAGCATCCTCTTCATTTGTTCTCCGGAAGTGCATTGATTTAATACACTTTAATTGCTCATGTTTTCTCAGTTTCTTAAATAGATAGCAAAAATAACTTAGCTTTGCAGCCCCTTCTTATAATTAATAACTTCATGCCCACCCTCTAGTGAATAATTTTCATATACCAAAAGGCCAACTGAAGCCCTTGAAGTTGAGTCTGAGTCGTTGTGCTAATAAAGGACAGAATGGAATTTTCGTGTGGAGAGTTTACCAAGGAGGCTTGCTGGTGAGGCGGGCCAAGCACACATGTGCTAACGTCAAAGTGACAGGTCTTAGTAGAAAGATGCTCCTGTAAATGGATACAGTCTTGGAGACCCAAAGAGCAGATTCTTCTCTTGTCTCTGGGGTCACTCTGGTGTGCAGGGCAGGGATATTGGGTTCAGTTTCTAGGACTGTGACCAATTCCAGAAGCAGATTGGTATGTCTTTCTCTTATAGATCACTAGAGGTCTTAAACCAGAGGATATTCAGGCAGCCATGGAGCATGCAACCACTTTTCCATCATGATTCTTTTATTGCCATCCAGAAAAGATTTGTTCGTGTTTTTATTTATCTTTTACATTAAAACTTTAGAGTGGCTTCTGTATAAATTATATAATTATATATGCTCTAGAGTTGTTCTGGGCAATTCAATTATTTTATGTGCATTAATATTAAGGCAGGAAATTCAGTTTTCTTTTATATTTCTTTCATTCAAGGGAGAATCTTCAACACACGTTTGCTCTTCAATATATGTTTGTGCATCAACAAGTTAACATGATTTTAATATCAATTAATATTTAAAATGATAGTTTTCATTTATTCGCATCTCTAAGAAGTTTTCTTATAGGCTGTTTCATCACAGACATGCACATAGCTCAGATTTTTTTAAAATGAAGTAATTTATGTACATAACCTTATCATTTAAAATGCTGTATTCACTTTATGTTGCCTGTGAATTTTGAAGCTAAATGTTTAATTTTTTTTTAATTTTATTAATAAAACCAGTGTTTCTTTAATTATCAGAATCTCAGATACCAGAGTTTTTTTCCATTGACTATCTTGTTCAATTTCCCACCACTTGTTCTTTTAACAAAAGAACCTGAATTATATTCCTAAAGTGTCAAATAAGTCTGCATTTTCTTATTTTTTTTAATTCATTTTATTGGGGACTCATACAGCACTCATCATAATGTATACATACATATATACATGCATACATATGTTGTGTCAGTAGTTACATCTTTTCTGGGATGGGGTGGGGTGGGGTTCTTTCTTTTTTTTTTTTCTGATTTGGGAGAAGTAAGCCAGTTTTATAGGGCAAGCAAGCTTAGGCAATTAGCATATTGTGATCTTCAAAATTAACAAGTGAATGGCAGCACAGCTGCAAGTCAGGCTTCAGAGGCACATTTTCTTATTCATGACAGGTTACCCAACAAGGCCAAATTCTATGCCGCACATTTAATTCCCTTTACAAACATACTCAAAATACCCAATCAACTATATTTACAGCTAAGCTTCAAACTGTATTGTAAACACATCTCTGATATAGTTTATCTTTCTTTAGTGTCTTACTGTGTCCCAGTGAACCTGGACCAATATATTCCTTTGGAAGACTTTTAGTTTCTAGATAAATGAAAATTAGAACAGTCAATGGAATGGATAGACAAGGAACCTCAACAATGGACTTAAACATAGGAAAGAACATAGAAATGCCATAGAACCTTTCGATTTTATGTAAGATTGCTAAGGCTAGAAGTCAACTCTATGGAAACTAACAACAAACTTAATCACTTAATTGCTACTTTTTATTACTAAAGAGAGATGCTCTTCCATTTTTGTTATGCCATCTTTATACTATTCTGTAATAAAGTAAATGACTGAGAAATATTACTGACAATCATGTGCTTTTCTTTGGGAACATACATATAAAATCTACCATGGAATTTCTCAAATTGCCATGCAGTTAAAGTAAAAAAGTTTAATATGCTGTATTCTGTATCATCCTGAAAGCATAGTTTTCATTTACAGTATTAATATTTTATCAAAATAATATCTAATTATGTTGCACAGAAATCTAATGTTGCCTCCAGCAGTTGCCTATGAACGGTTTCTTCCCAGTTCAGTCATGCCCAATGAAGCTAAATAGGGATGGACGGCAATTTACAAAATGTGGTTGCCAGGAATAATGATGTAAAACAGGTCCACAGCCAACTATAACTTTAATCTCCCTCTTAGAACACAAGGATAACAAGATTTTTACTCAGTAACAAAATCTTGAGTGGCCAATTCTGAAACAAATGCTGTGTTGCACAAAGATGACCTACTACACTGCTTTGAACATGTGTAACCCTTGACTTTCTGGCAATAATCCAATTTACTGCACAAGGATCATAAAGGGGCTCTTGTCTGGACTAAGAGGTAGCATCTTGATAAATGGGGGTGTGGGGTGGTCAGGGA
This sequence comes from Nesogale talazaci, assembly GCA_004026705.1. Taxonomy (NCBI): domain Eukaryota; kingdom Metazoa; phylum Chordata; class Mammalia; order Afrosoricida; family Tenrecidae; genus Nesogale; species Nesogale talazaci. The sequence continues at coordinate 73,442 of PVJH01001010.1, read as the reverse complement.
CTTCTTGCTTGGCTCCCTTATCAATGCTGCTGAAAGCAACAGTCAAGAGATCAAAAAGCAGAGCTGAGCCCTGGTGGAGTAGTGGTTGTGCACGGGACTGCAGCCCACTGGGATGGAGGTTCAATTCCAGCAGTGGGGCTGGGCCTCCTACTCCCACCACTGGAAAGCAGTGATGCCCCCCCAAATAAAAATAAATAAAAGAGATCAAAAAGCAGATTGGGTCAATGTGCCTCACAAGACGTCTTTAGAGTGCTGCAAAGTGGGGAGGCTTCTTTGAAGACTTAGGTGTTCCTGACCCAAGCCATGGTGTGTTCAATCATCTCAACTGCATGTGACATTGGGACATTGAATAAAGAAAAGAAGAAACAATGCACTTGAATACTGGAGTTTGTGAAGAGCATTGATTGTACCATGGATTGCCAAAGCCAAAGGAATCTGAATTGGACTCTCAGTCAGACAGGACTCTCTTAGAAGCAAGGATGGTGAGAAGCCGATTCACAGATTTTGGATATGTTCTAAGGACAAGTAAGTGCCCTGTGAAGGACATGGTAAAATAGAGGAGCAGCAACAGAGGGGAAGATCCTTGGCAAAATGAGTGAACACCGGGGCTGCCACAAAGAGCGCAACATAGGAACAAATATAAGAATGACACAGCACCAGGTATGATTGTCTCACAGGTATTCATTACGGGTCAGAGCCAACAATAACATATATTGCTGGGTCACCGATTTTAGGGATTGGAGTCTATCAGTTTTTCCTGTTCTAGTTATCCTTACAAATATCCACACTTTGCACATACGAGTTCAATGAAATTTTGTTCCTTCAACCATGATTCAACTTGTTTGAACCTCTTCAAAGTCCTGGTTTTCAGCACTATGTGTGAGTCATGCTGCCAATGTTTTTGCCACACTTGTTTAAAATTGTCATTAATTGAAAAATGCTGTCAGCAGTAAACTATGAAGAGCATAGCCACAGTACTTTGAAGTTTGTTGGTTACAAAATTTGGATTGGTTTTCCCATATTCATTTTGATGAGCATAAATTTTAGTTTAGTTTAGTTTTGTGTTTGTTTTGTGTTCTTCTGTCTCCGTTTTGACACCTTATTTCAGTTACAGAATAAGTTGGTGATTTTAGGAGATGTTATTCAAGACCGGGCCATTTCTTCAAATAGAAGCTTTGTTCTTATAAATAGATACAATTGTGTTCATATGTTTAGTAGATGAATCCCATAGTGTGCCTGTTGAACAGAATCACTTATGAGCAGCTTATTCAATTCTCTGGAATTTCACTTTTTACTTTGACCAGTGAAGACAATTTATCTGAAAAGTAACCTTGATGGTTCTTTCCCCCATAAAAAGCCACTTACTCTTGAATTTTTAAACAACATTGGACAAGTTTTGAATATATTAACCATACAGTTACAAATTAGCTATATGAACTATAAATTTTTAAGTTTAAGGCTTGTGGTACAGTTCATTAAATTCACTAAAGATTAAAAGAATTCTTGAAAGTATGTTCATTGATATTGATTATTTTGTTCATCAGTACAAAATAAAAAATACTAAACAAATTTAGTTCCATAAAAAAATTTTTTAGCAATGATGATTTTGAGTTTTTAATATGTGTAATAGGTTTTATATCAATCACAATGACCTTTTCTGGTTTTTTTTGGGGGGGGGCATCACTGCTCTCTGGTGGTGGGAGTAGGTGGCCCAGCCCCACTGCTGGAATTGAACCTCAATCCCAGAGGGCTGCAGTCACGCGCACAACCACTACGCCACCGGGGCTCAGCCCCGACAATGACCTTTTATAAAGACTGATCTCTCCTCGTTGTATTTCTGAAGTACTTGCTTTGAAGTCTCTCACCATGAACACTTCTAAGAAGTATTCTAGTTGTATCTTCTCTAACCGATTTATTTGTTCTTTAGGCATTCTATAGTTCTCTCTGTATTCTTGGCCAGCACCATAATTCAAATTCAAGTGCATCCACTTTTTGGTCTTTTGTGTAGAGTGTTCAACTTTCACTTGCTTATCACGTGACTGAAAGAACCATCATTTGGGTCAGCACACTTTAGTCCTCAAAGTGACACACCGAATGAGATAGAATGACACAATGATTGCAACAGTGGGTTTAGTCATAGCCACATTGGTGAACATGGAGCCAGACCAAACAGCAGTTTGTTCTTTTGTGTGTGTGTGTATGTATGTATGTATGTATGTATGTATGTGTATGTATATATATATAGTGACCGTGACACAGAACAAACTCGATGACACTTAGCAACAACAGCAGCATATAGTATATCAAAATATATCTATATGAACTACATACCTACTCTAATTTCTTTATAAGATAAAAAGAAATTTCCATTACTACTGAATAATTACAAAGTTAAATCACACATTATGCACAACTATACTTACTCAGAAACACTGGAAATTAAATTTTATTTGTTATTGCTTTTCATGAATCCTCTGGTTTTGCTACTGCCTGAGACTAAAACTACCATCACTTTGGAAGGACTCTAAGCAACCATTTCCTTGCCTGGATCAGGGGAAGCTTGAGATGTGGTCAGTTGTGGCTGAGAAGACTTACATAAACTTTATTCCATACTGAAGAATGACCAGGTAGACTGATGGGCCACAGTTATGGATTATTTGTTCCTACTCTCAATGTAAAATAGAACCTTCATATTGTCCTGATAAGTCTTTGTGTGACAAAAAAAGTTCTGACTAAAGATCAGTATCAAAGATCAATGACTAAGAGACTAACTTTATTGATTGTCATACTGGAAAATTTCTTATCTTAGTACTGTCATTTATTACTGTATACTTTCAGGTGAATTTCCTAGTTTTTCAGAGGTTTCCTGATACTTCATATGAAAAATAGGAGTAATAATATAGGTCACCCTAGATGGGGTACACATGATTTGAAGGTGTGTTCTAAAGCACTCCACATGGCTCAGATGTGGAGAAGTGTTCATTGAATCACAGCTATCATTGCATAGCAAGAAAGTTATGTGAACAGTGCAGCCTGCTACTGCCACATTTAATATCCTCAATAATGACCACTTTATAGCACTAGTTCATATTTCAAAGCAAGTACATGAAGCCTCATTTATCTCCTATTGAGTGGTCAGCATTTCACCTTTTATTTGGGGGGGGGAGGGGCATCACTGCTCTCTGGTGGTGGGAGTAGGAGGCCCAGCCCCACTGCTGGAATTGAACCTCCGTCCCAGTGGGCTGCAGTCCCACGCACAATCACTACACCACTGGGGCTCAGCCCGGTCAGCATTTCACCTTTATAGCAATAGTAAAAAAAAACAAAAGAACAAAAAACTATCCAATTATTTTACACATTAACAACACATGCCTGGCAGTAACAAAAGTGGAGGCACAGGGAGAGATAGCAACTGTGATATATCTGTTTGGCTGGACCATTATGCTCACATGGTTAACAGTTATGTAATAAGGTTATTTGGTAGTGATGTACATAATGTAGTTGGAAGTCATAGAATGATATAGTTATCTTCTTTTTTCTTATTTAATGTGATTTTTCCTCATTTTTGCATAATGTTGATTTTTACAGAATGGTCTGGTCTTTAGAACCAAAGTGAATAAGATAAGTTTCTATATAGTATATAGTAAAATATTTATGCATAAATACTATTCATAACACATATTTTGGGTGCATTTTGTGAATGTCATATAATTTATTTAGATATGTGGTTTTTGATAGACATCCACCCATTATAGTAAAAGTGCTGCAGTGTCCGTCCTTTTGTAGATATCTTTGCACACATATTGATTGCTACTCTTTGGAATGCTGTCTTTGGAATAAAATTGCTACATAAAAGCTATCATATTAACATACTTAATAAATCCTGCCTTCACAGAAATGTTAATGATTTCGTTTCCATAGGAAACGTCTTAAAGTTTCTAGAATCTCATTCACAATCATCTCTGTCAGTCTTCTCTGGGCTATCTTCTGGGAAATGCTGCATAAACTCCATTTCTCACTTCCTGGCATGCTTTTGAATTGCTCCATTTCTTAAACCTTAAATATTCTCTTACTGCTGTTCTATAACCCAATCTTATTTCAAGTCATGCTTTTTAATCAAAAAGATATACTAGAAATAGAATAGAAAACAAGGATAAGTACCACAATCAATTTAATGTACAATATATACTTGAGTATAACCCGATCTGACTACCAGCCAAGACACCTAATTTCACCAAAGCAACTGCATGAAAAATGTATAAAAAACTAGGTTTATGCAAGAGTATATTAGGTAAGATACTTCTGTTATTAAATAACTTTATTGGAGACTCTTAAAGCTCTTATCACAATCCACCCATCTATCCATTGTGCAAACATATGTTGTCTTCAATAATTTCAAAGCATTTTCTTTTTACTTGAGCCCTTGATATCAGCTCCTCATTTTTTCCCTTCCTCCTACCTCCCTCAAGAACCCTTGATAAATTATAAATTATTATTATTTTCATATCTTACATCATCTGTTGTCTCCCTTCACCCACTTTTCTGTTGTTCATCCCTCTCTGGTGTGGTGTGTGTTTTATATGTCCATCATTGTGACAAAAACTAATATACTTTTATCAATCTCTTTCACAATTGTGAAAAAGTTAACCTCAAAAAAAATCTTACTTAACTTAATTTCAAAGGAAAAATGCTATGAGTGTCTCATTCGAGCTTATGTCCAAAATTGTTTGATTTCAAGGGTTCTGATCTGGCTTTGCACATTCAGAAATAAATGGAAGGCTTCTCCAGTGCTTCAGAGGCCTGTCACTTAGAAGTTAATTTTACTGATAAATACAAAGTATCCATTTAGATAAGTATCAAATGAGTCTTTTTCTTGCCTAAATTTTTGTGAAAGTATTTCTTACTAGGCTTTTTATCATAAAAAACTATTTATTTTCCATTATTCATTATACTTATTTAGTAATTCTCCAAGTGACTCCTAGTAGAGAATGTCCTTATATAGTTATGGTGACTTGGGAATTTCTGCAATCTTATAAATCTCTAATGTCAGCACCTGTTGACAGATGATTCTATTCAAAATAAATTGAAAAGACGTTAAGCTCTCTGCCATAGCATCAGTGCTGACTCCTGGCGACCATGGATGGCAGGATAAAGCTGTACCTGGAGCTTTCTGAGACTGTGGCTCTTTAAGGGAGTAGATAGTTTGATCTTTGATCTTTCTTCCCCGGGAGCTGCGGTTGGCTTCGAACAGCTGTCCTCACTGTTAGCAGCCCTTTGTATAATGATTATGTCACTAGAACTTCCCCAACAGATATAAACACATCACAAGACACTCTAAAGGCTAGACTTTAAACAATATCCACTCCCTCTGCTGGGATCCTCGGATTTAGGCTTACTTCCTCTTGCATGTTCAGAAAGTGGAGCTCACTCTCCCAGACCAGTCTCCACCAGCAGCTGAGGCAGGCCTGCTCCTCATCCTACAGGTACCATTGGGTTTGTCTGGCTCTGCTTGAAATTCAAACGAAACACACAAAACTCTGAGGGCTGAAGCTTGGGAAAAACCCATGATCATGTTTGCCAAAAGTCTATTGACAAACACATGTCTCTTGACTAACCTCATAGCCCTGGAGCCGGGGCAGATCCTCCTGGCACGGTGCGATCAGAGTGGCAAAATCATGTGGCAAGGGACAAGAAGAAAGGCAGGAGGGAACACTCAGGCCACTCATGCAACACGCCAGGCAGCCAATTGAAATTTCACTTGAAAATGTATTCTCCGTTTTCCAAATCAAGACTGGGCATGGTGACCATTTGATGCTAGGATATTAACAAATGTATAGGATGCTCCGCCCCGTGGGAGGATTCAGATGTCTGCAGGCTCCTTGCTTTCTAGCCTGGTGTTTGTGAGTCACCACAGGAGACAGCTTGTGGTCTGTAAGGGTCTGGTGGAGGCCTCCCTGTGAGTCACTCATTACATGAGTCCCCACTGTGTCCACCCACGCCACCGCCTGCCCAACCCCTGTCACAGAGCCTGGAAGTGGTGGAATCCAGAGTTCCTCATTCCACTGGTGCCAAAAAAGCAAGCTTAACACCCCAAATCTTAAGCAGAACATTTGAGAGCAATTGTCTGCAGGAAACATAGTTGGATTCCTGGAAAATCAAACCCTCAGGTGACAAGGACTCCCTGCCATGAGGGAGCGGAAATTGGAGGAGGGAACTTTAGCCAGGAGTGTGAGTGAAGATAGAAAGCCGGAAATGTCTTAGGCAGCTGAGGGGACAAATATATTTTGTTGAAAAAGATAAGGCCACTGAACAAAGAGTGAAAAGACAGGAGCCAAATTTACACCCACACATAGTAGAGATAATCTGTGAGTATCCAATTTGGGACGAACTGAAGGAGATAGTGGGAGTCCTCCTGAGTGGCTGGTGATGAGAGACAAAGAGGTTGTTAGCAAGGCCCAAGGGAGAGCTCAGTCGTGTTTCCAAGGGGTCCCAGACAGATTTGCTGGCAGAAGTTTCTTTTTGTTCCTTTTAAAACCAATTTAAAAGAAAGAAAATCCAGGCTCAAATATGAAAAGATGTTTGTTTGGTTTCTCACTGTGCTTCTCAGAATATTTTAAAAATCCAATTCATAAGCAGTCTTTGAAGTATCAAAGAGAGGTATGCTGCAGAAGAGACCCTGCAGCAGGTAAATGGAAGAAGGGAACACTGTATTTTTCAAAAAGCATCTGTGTCTTTACTTGTTGATTGACTTTACGGAGACCTTAATAAAAGACTGTCTTTCAGAACTTATTAGTATTATTTGTATAGCTAACGTCATCAAAATGATAAGCATCTAGAAGCGAGAATACATTTTCTTTACTTTTTTGGGGGGCGGGGGGTGGCATCACTGGCCTCTGGTAGTCGTGTGAGCAACCCAGTGCCACTCCTGCCTGAGAGCAACCGCTGGATTTGAACCGCCAAGCCCACAGGCTGCAGTCCCACACAAAACCACTTACGCCACCAGGGCTCAGGCTGCAAGAATACATTTTCAAGTGAAAATTCAGCTGACTGGATGGTGTGTCCCAAAAAGACTATACCAGGTCTCTTATGCATTGGGCTGATAACTGCAAGGCCAGCAGTTCAAAACCAGCAACTCCTCCACAAGGGGAATGTGAGGCGAAGAGTTCATGTAAAGAGTTGCGGGACACAACAGCATCACTGGGGCTGCGAATTGACTGGAGGACAGTGTCTTTTTTTTGATTGAGAAAAGGAGGAATTAGCCATTGACAATCTCAGGAATCCAGTGAAACGTTGTCTTATGAATGGTAGCAGAATATTATCAGAGTTCATACCCAAAGATAAGCCCCTGGGTTCAGCCAGTTCTCCTGCTACCAAGTGACCCTGCCTGACTCTGTTCTTCCACAGGGGATGGGTCTCACCCCACTCTCTCTTCTCAGCTTACATACCCACTCTGTCCTCCTCCTTCAACACTCACTCCCTCTGCTTTTAGATACCTATCACTACCTACCCTAATATTTCATATGGATTTGGTCAAATTTTTCAGCAGTTTTGGCCACATAAAAAAAAGGTCTAAGTGTGAAGTCTATTGTGCTCACCATTTCACCCACAGAAATCAGATTAGCACTTGGCACATCCTAGATGCTCCAATCACCTGTTGTGAATAAATCTGTTTACATCATCAAACAATTAGATTGAAAATATTCAAGTTGATGCTTCCAACCTGAAGAATAAGGGCATTGACTGTCTCTTCTACTAAGACTTCCAACCTAACACCAAAACCCTGGTTCTTCTGTAGCTTCTTGAATTTTCTTACAAACACTGTTTCCCTTCATAAGGAGTCACAATTGCTCTTCATAAAATGATGATAAATAATACCCATCTTCATTCCTGTCACTTGGCTTCATGAGTTTGATGAACAAAATGTTTCCCCACAAAAAGTCATTTTTAAAGGAACAGTGTTATTAACTTTTTGCCAAGATTGGAAATGATTTTCTCTTGTTCCAAAAATACATGATAATGAACATTTTGTAAAACAAAGCAAAAATATCTCAAAATAATGTCTAAACAAAATGCATAATATTAAATAGAGATTTTTAAAATTCTCAAGCATTCTCGTAAAATAAATGTGTAAAATGTCCGACTCTGAGTTGGCTTGAGGTTTTCATTGGAATCCAAGTTTAGGTTTATGTGGGTTTTTTGGTGCCCATCTCTACAATTACTGAACTCCATGGAAATGCAATGTTGAAAAAATAGCTTTATTGTTTTTACTGAAAACAAGAATAATTCCATAATTAACATTGCACTAAAGTAACATATAATTACAAGTCTGGATTGATTCTTGAAAAGTACTATAAAATAATTATATATCATTCATCTGTCACATGCTTATATAGAGGTGTGTGCATATGTGTATGTATTTAAATTATCAAGCAATGGCATTAATATCTCATTGAGGAAAAATTCTACTGAAGATAATTTATTAAATGTTTGCAGCAATGTTTCCACAATACCTGCCAAAAATCTAGCAGATTCAGAAAAGGCTTTGAGAGAAGAGATATCATGGTTACCAACAGATGGAACTTGGCTAAAATCAAAGAATATTAGAAAAACATTTACTTGAGTTTTATTGTCTATGAAAAGGCATTCCATTATGAAGATCACAACCAACTATGGATAACATTGTGACTGATGAGGATTCCAGAACACATGTCAAAAAAAATATGCTCCAATTGTGGGACCTGTACATAGACAAGATGCTGAATGCTTTAAAATTAGGAAATCTGTGCATCAGGTTGTGTTCTTTCACAAGATGTATTCAATCTGCATGGTCAGCAAATTATCTAAGAAACTAGACTTTATGAAGAAGAGGATAATACCAGGATTGGAGAAACACTCATTATCAACTTTCAATATGCAGATGACACAACTTTCTTTATCGAAAGCCAAGAGAACTTAAATTTGAAGCATTTACTGGTGAGCATCAAAGACCTCAGACACCCATATGGGTTATAATTTAATATAAAGAGAAGAAATATGGCCTGAGCCCCGGTGGCATCAGTGGTTTAGTGCGGGACTGTGGCTCTCGGGCTTGGTGGTTCAAATCCAGCGGCAGCTCTCAGGAGCAGTGCTGGGTAGCGTCCACGACCACAAGTGGCAGTGATGCCCACAAAAAGAGAGAGAGAGAGAAGAAATAAAAACAAAAAACTTTACCACTTGACCCAAAGACAAGCTCGTGCTAAATGAAGAAAAGATGGAAGTAATCAAGGATTTATTTTACTGGGATCTGCAGTTAAAATACCAAATGACACACTGTATTGGCCAAAGCTGCTGCCCAAAACCACATTTGAGCGCTACAGAACAACAATGCCAGTTTAAGGACTAAGGCCTGCCTATTCTCATGTGCCATGTGAAGTCTGGACAATGAATAAACAAGACCCAAGAATAATGGATGCCTTTCAGTGATACTGCAGAATATTGAAAGTACCATGGGCTAACAGAAGAAAAATCAAATTTGTCTTGGAAGATGTAAGTCACAAAGTGATCCAAAGCAGCGAGGATAGAAGGATGTCAGCTCAGACATTTTGCACATATTATCAGAAGGAAAAATTTTCCTTGGAAAAAGAGAGAATCCTTGATAGGAGAGATCAGCTAAAAAAGAGGAAGAAACTGAATGAGCTAGATGGACACCAGGACTTTAACAATAGGCTCACATATAACCTCTTTTATGAGGGTGGTGCAGAACTGGACAGTATTTCTGTCTGTTGTATATAGAGTTATATTTCTAATGTGAGGTATTACAAAATTTATCAGTTTTTTAGTATTCTGTAGTATTCCATTGTGCATAAGTACCATAGTTTTTTTTTCGTTCATGCTTTCATTAATTGACAGTTTTTCTGTCTTTCTGTTTTTGTGAATAATTCTGTTATGAACATGCATATCCAAACTAGGACTCTCTGTTTCTCTCTCTCTCTCTCTCTCTCTCTCTCTCTCTCTCTCTCTCTCTCTCTGTCTCTCTCTTGAATGTATACCAAGTTTGGGGATGTTGGATCATATGATATCTATACTGATATATTTTATAAATGGACAGTATGGTTTTCTATGGTGATTGTACTATTATATAATTCCTCTAACAATGTATGTAGTTCCAATATCCCCCAAACCTCACTAACCTTTGTTATATTCTATTAAACTGATTAGCAGGAATATTTTCAGCATGAGATGGCATCTCAGTAGCTTTGATTTGAATCTTTCTAATGGTCATTCATTGCGATCAATTTTCACATGTATGCTAGCTTTTTTTGTTTTCTTTGGTGAATCATCTGTTTATGTTCTCTGCCTAATTTTTCAATTAGAATTTTTTTTCCCTATTGTTGAGGTGTAGAAGTTTTCTTTAAATTGCAGTGGGTGATCTTTTGTTGAATGTCATTGTGAACTATTTTTTTTTTTAGTCTGAGATTTCTTTCACAGAAGTCTTTTGGTGCACACATATCTTTAACTTTTAAGAAGCCTTGGTAATTTATTAGTTTATCTTCTGCTCTTTCATTTTTCTGCAAATGGACCCTCAGTTTTGTTATGATCATCATTATAGTGATTGTCTCCCTAATTTAATGAGTTTCCTGCCTTTGTTTGAGATCAGATATCAATAGGTCAATGTTTTTTTGTTTTTTGTTTTTCAGATCTCATTTATATTCCATTGGTCTATGTGCTGGTCATTGTTCTAGGACCAGGCTGTTTTGATCATGACTATTGAGTAGATTTACGATCAGAAAGTAGGAGATTTCCTATTTTGTTTTTCATGAATAGACCTTTGTATATCTGGGTCCTCTTTCGTGTCCATATAAATTTGGTTATTAGTTTTCCCATATCAGTAAAGAATGTTGATAGAATCTGGATGCATATTGCATTATATTTGTAGATCACTTTATGCATTATTGACATTCTTATAATGTTACATTTTCCTATTTATAAGTATGGCATGTTCTTTCAATTATGTACATCTTTTTTGATTTCTTGCCGTAGTGTTTGTAATTTTCTTTGTATGAGTATTTTGTATCTCTGGCTGAGTTTATTCTAAAACTATTCCATCTTTTTGTTCACTATTATACATGTTAACATTTTCATGCATTCTTTCAAAGCTCTATTTGGAAATGTAGAGAAACTCAAAATAAATATTTTGTGTGTGGGTGTGTGTGTGTGTGCATTGTTCTTGCACACTGCCACTTTGTGGAATCCTTCCATTAATTCTAGTAGTGTTCTTGCCAAATCTCTGGAACTTTCTAAGTATGAAAGTGATACCTGCAAATAACCATAGCTTTAGTTCCTTCTTACTAAAGTGAGTACCTTTTATTTCTCTTTCTTACTTTATGCTCTGGCTATCACTGCCAATAGAATATCAGATAGGATTGGATAGGAGTGGTAATGGAGGTTTACTGGTTCCAGTGAATAAAGGGAATGCTTTTAGTTTGTAAGCCCTTAATTACATTGAGAAACTTTCCTTCTATTCATGCTTTGCTAATTTAAAAATTAAATCAGGAATACCTTCTGCTGGATTTTATCAAATGTACTCTCTGCATCAATTGATAATGACCACAGGTCTTTTCTTTGTTTTTTTGTTGTATTTATGGGGTGAATTATGTTAATTATTTGAGTAATGTTTTGTCTATCCTTACATACCTGGTACAAATCTCAATTGGTTGATTGTTTTGTTTTGTTATGGGCGTTTATATGAGTCACTCCACTGCATTTTGCCTGCATGCTTTTTGCCAAGAAATCAGAATTTTTTCACTTTGATTCCTTTTCATAGGGAGCATTGCCTTTTTCCTAAGCTATTCTCAGAATTATTTCTTTGATTTAGCTTTGGAAAGTTTTTTTTTTTGGGGGGGGGGGCATCACTGCCCTCAGGTGGTGGGCATAGGAGGCCCAGCCTTTGCTCCATGGAGCTGAAATCGAACCTCCATCCCAGTGGGCCGCAGTTCTGCGCACAACCACTGCGCCACCGGGACTCAACCCGGAAAATTTTATTTTTATAATGTGTTTCAGTTATTTTTGGTTAGGATCTTTCTTTTGAGTTTGAATTGCTTGAGTGGGTAATGAGTATCTTCTTATATCTTATACAATTAAGAATACTTTCTGCCTATAATTCTTTGACAATTTTTGCTGTACTTTTTTTCTTTCCTTCACCTTTTTGTCTTTTTTTCTGCTCAGAAATTCCAATCATGTGTTATTCTGCTTAACAATTTTTTACATGATTTTTAGGCTTAATTTCATAACTTTTCTGATTGTTTCTTTAACATCATTTTATCAAGGGTCATGTCTCTTATTTAATTGATTCTATCTTCCACTGATCCAATCCTACTCTTTTGTCCTTTTGATGCATTATTTGTTTCTGAATTTTCTATGTCTTTCTTCTGAATTTCTCTGTGCTATTTTTGTATGGGTTCTGATTATCTGCCTGTTTCTCAGTTTGCTCTGGAACTGTTTTTCAAAGTTCTTCTCGAGTTTGTGTGTGTTTTCCTTGGTCTGTGTACAATTTCTTTGGTTTTGCCCATAAGTCAGAGCTCCGTCTACTCATTGCTCACAAGCCAGCCCCTAGAGCAGCGTGGGCTCAGAGCGCCATTGACCTTGCAATGCAGCTGATTCTATTTTACTGATTTCTACCCCTGACCTCCACTCTTTGGTCATTTGGTTCTCTGCCATCCTTGCCTCCTTTCTGTATGTTCCTTCATTAGAGAAACTAGCTCATATTTTCCTCATCTCACTTCACTCCAGGTTTGTCTACACTGCATCTTGGTCTTACTGGAAAGGACATGATGTTGTCTGTCTCCATACTTTTCTAGGGAACACTGTCTGCAATCTCTCAAAATGATCTGTTCTGCTGAGGTGGCTGGCAGGGCACCTTTTCTTCACATTGTTTCTCATTTCCTGCTATTTTTGAGGTTCTTTTTCTGATTGGTGTTTGACCCAATTTTCCCCCTTTATTTGGTAGTTGAGGTTCTATGATATCATCCGTCTGTTTCATGTGGATTCTCAGGTATCTGTTGTATCCTGAAGTCTCAGACTAGGCACCCTCTCGGTTATTATTCTCATAAACACAAATTGGGTAGCTAATTCTTGAAAATTCAGAGGGCTGACTCAAGAACATTTGTTTTTAATGGAAAGTGTGTATAATCTGAAATAAGTATTGAATGATCTCTTATTAAGAATTAAGAAGTTACATCAAATGAGGGGGCCAATCCCCAAATGAATGAATTCAAATCTAATTTCTAGAATTATTTCTTATTAGGAAAAGTAACTTATCCCCAGTCTGCTTCCAATTTCTTAAATTGTTGCTTGGCCATTTACTTTGCATATCCTCTGTAGATATTAGAATACTATGGTCTATCTGCTGAGAAGACTGTTGTTAAGCAAATCATAGGAATACCAATTGTGAAAACATAAATATTTAATTTATAGAAATCATTTGAAAGCTTCAATGAGTTATATATATACTTCCTGGATTACTAACTCTTGTAGAACAAATACTGAGTAAATTTCTGCCAACCAGCAACATTAAGGGAGAATGCAGCGAAACTGCTAACATAGTCAAGTACTCGCAAATATATTGTACTTATTGTTTTTTAACATTAATTCTAAAGTCAGAGTTCACCTGCTATATGTCTGTCATCTTAAATTGAAATGACATGTGAATTGCTATTCAGCAGAAAGACTTTGTCTCGATTATTGTTGCAGATAAATCAGTGAGTCTCTTGGGGGAGGGAAAAAAATCAGCTTTAGAAAACTCCTGCACTGAGGCAGAAAAACTATGCTCCATGTTCTTGCTTGACCGGGCACAAAGCAGGCGTGTAACCTACAGAATTGTAAAAGGTGAAATAAGGATGAGCAAGAACAGATTTTTTACTATGGATAAGTCAGTTAATCATAGCATATAGTTGACATAATATTTTATACCTTAGCCATTTATTGTATCATAATTTTCCATTTTAACTTCAAACTTTCATAATTTCCCCAACCATAAATATTTTTATAATACCTGTATTCTTTACTAGTCTATCAGCTTGAAACTATATCTCATGGGTCTAGTTCAGTAGTATGGCAACTAAGAGACCCTCAGTAAATATATCATAAAATGAATTTTATTGTCAAAGCTTTGTAGCATATTCATCTAGCTCACTGAAGAGATCATAATACTAGAGAGTCAAATAAAAACTTAAAGGAGGGTTGAGCCCCGGTGGCGTAAGTGGTTGTTCGCGGGACTGCGGCCCACTGGGATGGAGGTTCAATTCCAGCAGTGGGGCTGGGCCTTGTACTCCCACCACCGGAGAGCAGTGATGCCCTAAAAAAAAAAAAAAAAAAGTAAAAAAAAAAAAAAACTTAAAGGAGAATAAAGGGCAAGGATCTAAGTAAAAAGATTATCTGTTTTTAAGAATTACAATAAAATTTGGCAGAATGGTGGGAAAACTTTTGCGTTTGTTACTTATTGGCAAATATATTATGCAAATAATTTAGATGAATATTGCACCTCTAATTCTCTAAACTTACATTTTCATGACTATTTCATAGTTACTGTAATGTAAATGACAAAATCCTGTTATAATTTTTCCTTATTAAATTAAAAAGATTTTATATATTCACAATCACTGAAATCTGACTATACTACAAAACATTTGTAGAAAAGATTCCATTATCTTTTCATTCTAGATTTCTGTGAATTTCTTTTGAAGCTCTCCCCACCCCCCCATTTAGAAACTCTTGGTAAAATATCATATTATTTTCGATCTCATCCTAACTGTCTACTTCTGGTTGTATACAAAGACATATTAAATGTAAATTTACTGAGTTATTCAAAGTGATCCTGAAGTTCTCTTCTTTTTAAGAAAAGATCAGGATATATATGAAATTGCGGAGGAGTCCTGATGGTGTCATGGTTGCAGGAGAAATTAATAAGTTGCTCAACTGCAATTTTCATAAAGTGATTCCTGAGATACGCTTTTTTTTGTTTGTTTTTTTTTGTGGTTTTTTTTTTTTTGGGGGGGGGCATCACTGCTTTCCGGTGGTGGGAGTAGGAGGCCCAGCCCCACTGCTGAAATTGAACTTCCGTCCCAGTGGGCCGCAGTCCCGCGCACAACCACTACGCCACCGGGGCTCAGCCCCTGAGATATGCTTTATTTTTTAACCACATATATGTTCCCAAATGTTGGAAATGTTAAATCCATGTACGATGACTAATAAATTTGCTGATATTACTCCAGGGTAGGAATGATAATTTCTGGCAACATTCAATGCCATGCTCCTGAGGGAAAGTGCTTTGCTCTGAAACCCTCATCATTGGTACTGATACATACTGATAAAGCATCATCTTTCTATTCAAACAGGACATATTGTTTTCCAGTGCTTTCTCTGTTTACTCTTCTGTCCACTTGCTTTCCCTCTGTTCTCCATTCACTAGTCTTCCCTCAGCCTCAATAAGGCTCATGTAAAAGGTCGATATAACCCTTTAAATGCTTCATGCAAACAATCAAATGGTAATCTGCAAAAACTGAATCTAATCTCTTTCCTGTGGCCTAAGCAGTTTTGCCCTAACTCCCTTGAGTCTTCCTTCCTGACCAAGGCCAGTTCTCTTGTTCAATACTTCACTTGATTATTTCAATATCAACAATGCCCGTCTGGACGAGGGAGATAGATGAGACCTGGGGATGAACGTCTGAAGTGCCCGAAGGTGCACCTTCTGCGTGTCCCTCAAGGCATCCCTCCTGAGTCTTCCAGATGGTACCACACAAAGAAGGCGGCCGTTGGCACCATAAGCAGATCGATTGGGAGGATCATAGTACTGAAAAAAGAACGTGGAGTTAAATTTAGTTTAGACAACAATGCTTTTCAAAGAGTGCCTGATGGAGGACAGTGAAGTGTTCAGAACCTTGGTGGGGTAGAGGTGACATGTTAGGCTGCCATCCCAAAACTCAGCATTCCAAACCACCCGCAAATCTGCCAGCGAGTGATGGAGATTTCTACTCCCCTGTTGAGGTAGTCTCTGGGTCTCACAGGGGCAGTTCTATGCAGTCCTACAGTACTGCCATGGGGTGCCTTTCACTCAATGGGGCTGAGTTTGGCTTTGGGGTCTTTATAGGAAAATCGCTAGGCATAGAGGACTTGCAGAAGCGTTGAGGTTGAGCAAATCATTGAGAATCACTTTCCATTTCCTCAAGTCTAAAATGGGCATAATAGTAATAAGAACAAGGGAAGAAAACCAAGTGTCTGTGTACCAAGCAAATGTAAAAGCACCAGAAGGTCTCTTTTTCTGGTCCCAGCTCTGAGCATATGTGAAGTTATGCTAGCAGAAATGTTTGAGGAAATGGGGTAAAACAATGTGCCTTCGTGCACACAGATTAAAAGGAACGCTTTGGTACATAGTCTTCCCAGTCAGAAAGTCCGGCTTATTTTTGTACAAAACACTTGTCAGATCCACCTTCTCAATCAAACTGACTTTCTTACCAGTAGCTTGACTACTGATGATGATTATTGAATCACCAGGAATTGTTGTTACCTTCCTGGGCCATAGTCAAAGGTAATCATAAGGAAGAATCCAGATGAGCAGCTGATGGCACAGGTTGCTCATAAGTGGGCACCTTGGACCGGTTGCAGTAGCTGTGCTGGGGAGACGCGTTCTGTGGCGTGAACTGTCTTCAGTTTGTGTGTGACCGCACGTACGCACGTGTGTTAATCCTCTGCCTTTTCTTCTTGCTCTCCCTCCTCTTCAAGCCTGCTCTTTGTGCTCTCAGGGACTGTCTGATCTGCAGAGTTTATCCAGATGTTCCTAACCTCTTTTTGTTCTAATAGTGCACTTGATAATCTCCCTCTCTTTTCTTCTAGAATCTCATGTCTAACACGTAGTTACTACTTGAAAAGGAAAAGGCAGATAACATAACAAATGAACAAGGTAATAATGCAAATAGAAAACAGGGTTTTCCCGTTTTGAAAACAATTGCTCTGGTCTCGCTCCAAAATAGAAATGATGCCATAAAATATAGGTAGCCACAATTTTCAAAAGTTCTCTTACACAACTTTGGATTTGTGAATGACCTACATTAATATTTATTTCTCTAACTGAAAGAAATCTAAAGAGGTTTTTTTTTCCTTTTATAAAATATGCTAAAAAGTCATCCTAGTGGTGAGGATTTGACTTCCTAATTGCAAGGTCGGCCCTTTGAAACCCTCAGCCACACAGTGGGAGAATGACGAGGCTTTACGCTTCCGTCGAGAACTGCTGATTTGAAACCTCGAAGGGCAGCTCTGCCCTGTGCCGCAGGGCCTCTGTGAGTCAGAATGGACTTGCCCAGAGCGACTAAAAAGGCAGCGTCAGCCAACTCCTTTCGTGGCTTTGAGAGGTGTCTGTGAGCACTATATGTTAGTGTTGTTTTACGTATTTTGTTTTATTTGATCCATTCGGGAGGTTGCTTTATGTATCTGGCTGTACTTAAAGTGTTTTTCTTATAAATGAGTCATAGCTGCTCCTACTTGTTACATCTTTGATACTTACGAAAAATTACACAGGAACGCTGTGTTTTCAGATTATAAAGTAAGTAACCTGAACTTACTTTTCTATGCCGTTCAGATATGTAATGTTTTTGAGTCTAAAATAATTAATTATATAAAAATCACACTAATTTAAATATGAAATAGAAGAGTAAATAGATGCTAACGAAATCCCAAAAGTTTACAGCTTTTTAAGCTTATAAGATAGGAAAAATTAAAATCATGAAATAGCCAGAAACTGAATATCTAATGTATTTTGTTCAAACTATAATCAAACTCAGTGCCATTGAGTTGATGCCAACTCATGAGACCCCTGTGAATTTATTGATGGGTATGTGTGTGTATATATATAAAATTATATAGATATGTATATCTGTATATATAATTATTTGTATTTTTCATATATTTAATCATGCTGAAGTGAAAAATCACAAACTAAAACAAAAGCTTTTCAGGGGATACTATAAAAGATTATATTGGAATATAACCCTTATTGTTTTCAGATCAGATCCACAGTGCATCAATATATCATTAAGAATTACTATGGTTCTGAAAGATAATTTATTTCTATCTGTAAATAAAAGAGCATTTTATTAGAAATAGAGGAGTATATAAAATATTATTTTATGTGAAAAGTAAAATTGACTAATTTCATGTTGAGAAACATATATTGATGAAAATATCTATAATTCTAAAACAAAAGGAAATTCATAAAAGTACCATTATTTCATATGCTCACATAGCTTATGACATGGCCTGTCTGTCAGCATTCCACCAGTGGCACTTGCACCCCTCTGCAGCCTCTGGAAGTTATACTCAGTCGAAAATACGAATGAAAGTAGAAAATGATATATTATCTTCATGTCAAAGATTTTGACCTTGCAGGAAATGCTATTGAAGAAGCTTAAGTGTAAAATTTAATACCCACAGAAGAGCTAGCAAAAGAAACACTTGAAGATTATGTGCCCCAAATGATAACTGATTGTATTTGGAATATGTCTCTGTGTCTCCAAAGCAAGCAAGGTGGGGATGGAGCCCAGCAATCTAATCTATCTATCTATCTATCTATCTATCTATCTATCTATCTATCTATCATCTATCTACCTACCTACCTATCTATGTCTCTGCCTCTGTCTGTGTGTACATGTCTCTCTCTCTCTCTCCTGGGCTATCATGAAATTTTCAGCTACTGAACTATTTTCTCGCAAACTTGATTTTTTTTTTTTTTTGGCTTAATGAATCAATTCTTTGTTGGTCCAGAACAGTCATTTCACTTTTCATTTCTTTTATCCCTTCAACAAACTCTGCCAGGAAGTTGTTCGTGGATGTGACTCTGCTGAAAGAATTTCCACAGGTGTCCAAGGCGGGATCGCCCTATGTCTCCTGCGTCGGCTTGGTGATCTCTGTTAGGACACCTCATCCACTTCCTTCCTCTGGCTGGGTGTTCAGTAGCACACTCCCCTGCTGACGTTGATGATGTACCTTTCTCCCCTTTTCTTCTTGTCCATATTTCGATATCTGGAAAATAAATAGTCATCTATGTTGTGTTGGCACAAAGTACAGCTGTGATTGTGCAGTTCAGCTCTCAGAGGTCATTTAAATACCCCTACATCTTCAATGTAAGAGATATTTTGATTTTTCAAAGGACTCACTCTATTCTTGATATTTGTAAGATTCTTAAAAACTCTTACAGGCTGTGGCTTGTCACCGCTTACATTCATTTGTGACATTGTTTACCACATTGAACAGTTTTGCATAATGGAAAATTCCTGTATGTTGTTTCAATAGCATGTTTACTTTCCTCAAGTCACACTGTTCTCTGCATCTTTAAAATGAAAAACGAGTAATGATAGCTAGAGAATAATTAATAGAAACAGAAAGTAAAGGATTAATATTGCAGTTTCACATTGTAGTCTAAGCACCAAAGTTGTTCATCATGAAACTATAGAAGGGGATTCCACATGTGCTGGGGCATGTGGAATTTCAATGGTGTCAATTTTTAAAAGACACAACATTCTCAGTGAGGGCTGAGCCCTGGTGGCGTAGTGGTTGTGCGCGGGACTGAGGCCCACTGGGGCGGAGGTTCAATTCCAGCAGTGGGGTTGGGCCTCCTACTCCCACCACCGGGGAGCAGTGATGCCCCCCCCCAAAAAAGACACAACAATGGAAAGGTGAAATTAAAAAGTACAATATGGATAAGCTGGTAGTGATAACATTTTCCTTCGACATCATCATATCACTGTTACACACCTCATCAAGTGAATGCCCAGGAGTTTTCTGATTTTGCAAAACAGATGTTTGAAAATGCTTTCCAATGTTCTTTATGGACCAGTTGAAATATAGAATAATAATAATAGTTATAGTAGTAGCACTTGTTAAACATTATTATGCGACTGGAATTGAGTTTTTTCCTTTGTCAGTGTAACTGCCACTTTATCAAAGTCAAAAGTAAATATTGCAGCAGAAAAAATAAGTGAGTCAAGGTCACACAACTTTTTTACAGATTTTAACTCCCAGACTCTCTTCAGAAGATTGTCCATTTTTAACTATCATATACATAAACAATAAAAACCACGAGCATCATTAAACATACATTAAAATTTAAAAATATACAAACATGAACTAAGTGACCATTCCACTGTTTCCAAATTCCCACAAAGTGTAAACTAGAAGTGGGAGAAAGCAGACCAGAGTCAGAGATGACCTCCCGGTTCCTCTGCAAAGAAACAGGGATACAGGATATTGCTCTTTTCCCATGCCATACAGTAAGCTGAACATGCATGAAGGTGCTCCCCTAGCTTTTCATGGCCTCCTTTATAGTCAGTGATCTGACAGAAGAAGAAGGTTTCTTTGGGTCCTCTTTTTTGATCAATGCAATTTTATAGAAAGTTTAATTTTCCTGCCTATGTTATGAGATTCATCAATACCAACATGTCAGTATGAATTAAGGCTTTCTCGTGACGTTCTGATTCTTTGATGGACCTTTTCTTTAGCATATAGTATTACCCCATATTTGAAATGACTAACTCCAGTACGAAGTATCTTATTGGTGTCTTACCTCCCATTCAATATACATATCATTTCTTTTAACTTTGAAAATGCCTATAGTTCATTCATTTTGCTCAAGCAAGATGATCTATCTTTATTACAACATGAACACCTTAACACTTCATGAATGTGTGCTCCACAAGTAGCAATTTCTCTTGGGGGTTCAGAATTTCCATTAGAACTTAGAGCTCTTTTAGTTCCCCCATGGTGATTATTTCGGCAATGGCAAAGCACATTTTATTTTTTGCCCTCAGATTTGTGCTTTTCACTCAGGCAGGCAAATAATGCTCATGCATATATAATGTACACAGGAAACTAACACACCCAAGAGTTTGCAGAGAGTTTGCATAGTAAGCAAAAAATGCCTAATGCACATGTTGTCTATGCAAAAATAAGGCAGTACAGTTCCAAAATCAGAGGCTTATAGGTGAGTTTTTTCATTCATTCCTGATAGCCATCAGGAACCAATTAACACCAGCCTTTGAAAGTCAGCTAATTGTAAACTACGCAGCAATCAGATCATACGATCTTGAAGAATTAAACAAAATTCATTAAATCAACCTTTTATGGAAAAATTAAATCTTGTGGCCTGGCAAGTCTAGTAAATTTTCTGTAGGAAATTTGCAATCTCAGTTTTCTTTAGCATCCATAACTTGATCACTTTGCCTGGAATGCAAATGATATTGAAAACGTTCTCAAGTTTTCTGTGATGATTGTTCACATGTTCTTTAAAATAACTTCTGGCTATCCTCTACATATCCATGCACTCCTGTTCTTGAAAATTACTCAGAATCTCTGTCGTCTTCATGAGTGGTTATCTGCATATTCACAAAAAAGCTATTATGGGGCTGAGCGCCGGTGGCATAAGTGGTTGAGTGCGGGACTGCAGCCCGCAGGCTTGGCAGTTCAAATCCAGCAGCAGCTCTCAGGAGCAGTGCTGCGTAGCTCCCACGACCACCAGAGGGCAATGATGCAAAACAAAAAAAAGGAAAAAAACCTGTTATGTACTGGTGTTTTAGTGGATTACAAGATGAGCAGTTAACAATAATGGACACCATTGAAACCAACCACCTGCCACTGAGAGAAGAGGTGTCTGGCTTTAGTCAAGCTTACCAGTCACAGAACCCCTAAAGAGAAAGTGGCCTCTGCCTCATGGGCCCCTATAAGCAGAATGGCTGTGGGGTTTAATTTTATATTTTTTATGCAATGATACTATGTTGCCTATATATGACATTATCTTCCCTCTCTTCCTGCTTATTTTCCTTTATTTGCCCTTTTCATTAGGGTACACAGTTGTTTTCATAAGTCTCAAAAAACTGTGATCAACACATTTGATATGGGAAAGAATTAGGTAGGGACAGCCACTTTCAATTTACTTTGCACAATTTTATTTCATTTCATTACTGATGAGTGGATGGCAGCTAAGGACGTTTGGTGCTGGAGTGGGTTACATGCTGGGCTACAAACAGCATGGTTGCCGGTTCAAGACTTTCTGCTCCTGCGAAGAGCTACAGCCTGGTAAACCCACTGCAGTTCTTATTCAGGTCCATAGTGCTGCTCTTCTTCATCACTGGCTCTGTTGTAGTGTGCTTTAGAGGAAAACCAGTCTCTGTTTTGCCTCAGTCTTACATTTCGCCCTCTTCTGATTTATCAGCACTTTTAAGTCAAACTCAAGAATTGCTCATAGTGAAAAATGTAAGTGGCATTAATTTCAAGTATGGAAGTGAAAAAACAAAATACAAATTATCAAAATGTTAAGCTAACTTTGAATTCATATTACCCCAAATTCTTTAAATATATCAACAGCTATGCACTTTACAACCCAGGTTAAGACTTAATTTTTAATTAATGAATATTTAAATATTTATACTGCTGTGTGGTGTTCCTGAGTGGTGCAAATGACCCATGCTCTCAGGTGTTGATTAGAATGTTGGAGTTTCAGGCTTACTCAGGAGAAGCTTGGAATAAAGGGCTGGTGACCTCTCTCTCTGACATGTCAGTCATAGAACATTGAACCTAGTTCTTCCAAAACACACATGCAGTTGCCACAAGTTGGAATACATTCCACAGCACCTGGCTTTTTTCATTGAATATGTTTTTGAAAATTGTTGCTGATAAGCATAGCTAGACAAATTGTTTGGTATCCTGTAGTCTCCTTTCAAGTTGAGCTCATTAGATCTCTGTGCATATTAGCAGTACACTGTATCAAGAATTACATATTCTAGACTCATCCTGACATGCTGCAAGTAAATATGTGTAAGTGACAAATATGTTAATACTTTTGCAATTATAATTTCTTTTCATGTAACACCTTCCCATTTTAACAGAGTAAGGGATCTGAAGTTGTGAGTCTGTTTAGCAATTAATTTGCCTACATGACTTAGAGGAAAAGGCGCCATAGAATTTACTCCATGTTTCTCAGATAGACAATGAAATGGAGACGACAGCTGTTTTGCATAGCTATCGAACACTGAGTAGTAACAAAAGCTATATTAACAATTTCAGAATCTCCCATATTTCCAACATCTTGAAGTTAAATATCATTGTGCAAACTTCCAGCAACTAAATATTTTTAATTTTTAAAACAGTGATTCAGAATAAGACATTTCTATAGTTTGTGTTTGTTTACTTAAAGGACAATTTCAGAAATCAAAAGGAGTGAAATAGACTAAAGCCCTCTAATTGACATACTTTTATAGTTAGGACTTGAGAACAGGTGCAAGATTTTTCTATATGAAGAAGAAAAACAAAAGATAAATCCTCAGACTTTCAAATTGCATATTTTTCTCATTAGGACAAATGTTTTAAAGGTTTTGATTTTGCAATGATTTAGTTTTACTTTCTGGAATTTAATTTACATTCATTTAATTGACTTCTCCTAAATCAATGGTTATAATGAAAAAATATATATTATAGAAACTTTCATGTTGAAAGATATATTTCAGATTAATTTGTGGGGGCCCGGCCTTGTTCTTTCCTTATAATATGAACAAGATTAAAAATAGATTATTATTCATATGCTTGATGTTCATATAAACTCAAGTGTGTAAATTTTCATTTAAAAATTATTAAGTACCTTTTTGATATTACAAAATTACTTACCAATTGGGTGTAGTAAAGAGCAGATACATAACTTTAAATTATCTTTTTATAAGGGCAAGTTAAAATCATTATATCACATCTGATATAACAGGACCAAACTTTGGTCCAATAGGGACAAGCTTTCTACTGATTTCTTAAACCTTAGCGTGTTTTAAGAAGCAAAGTATTTTTAATATTTAAAATTCTACCACACATACATAAAAAATGTAGAAAATATTTATTTATTAGCATTGCCATTTCTTTTCAAAATTGTGTGTTCGGAGTTTTACCAGGATATTTCCTTACATTCCAAGAATTATTATTATTTCCATTTATAGCATGGTTGGGCAAAAAAGACTAGCCAATATCTCGCTCATATTTTATTAACTAGGGACTATGTACTAGGAAATTATATTCTTAGGCACTATTAATTTTTCTTTTCTTTCTGTTCTTTAAAATGTTAACCTGGGCCTATGTATTTTTTTTAACTTTCTTATTTTTCCTTCTTAGTTTTGATTGCCTAATTCAATAAGAAATTTTGCCAAGTGGAAAAAACATGATATAGACATTCGATCAGTTAAAAGCTAATTAAAAAAATCATAGTGAGAAATTCCAATTGAGAATAATTTGGATATTAGTTCTACATTTAGTAAATGAAAGCCTTATATTGCTACAGGTTTATGAGGTTCTTCTAATCAAAATCCACCCTGTTTCTCTTGTCTACCTGAATTTAGAACTTACTTATGACATTGATAATTCTTAAGAGCTATAGTTGGATTTATGCATAGGTTTCCATATTCACAATGAATTTCTGCTTTTATATGAGTATTAGCCAAATATTTCTGCTACCTCATTATCACTTATGGACATATTATCAGGCACCGAACTCAGAATTGTGAAAGCAAATATTCAGACGATCATTTCCCACTGGGAACCTATACTAGGAAGAGGGAAACATGCATTAAGGGGGGCGGGGAGAGATCTCACTGTCAGATGGTTGATTCTGAAACTCCTAGTGACCTAACTGGACAGAGCAGAACTGTTCCAAAGACTTTGTGAAACTCAATCCTCACAAGAGCGGTCAGCCGGTCACCTCTTTTTCCCACAGAGGTGGTTTTGAACTTTGAATCTTCAAACATCCCAACCTTGAAGTTGCCTAACTCCATCAGGACTCTGTAGTTACGAAGAAAGATAGATCTCTCTTTGAATGTGGCTTAAATTTCCAGTTTAATGAGATCACTGTCCTACAAAATGGCCGAGAAATGAACAAAGCAATGTACTTGAAATGCAGTGAGCAAAGAAGTGAACTTCAAAAGCAGCTTTGTTTTTGTTATTCTAAACTTGTGAAACACTGGGTATTTGGTTTCTGGTGAGAGCAGTTGTTTCTCCTTTCATATTATGGATATTCTGATTTAGGGAATTCCATTCTGTCTACTTAATTTCCCTGAGAATCTTAACTGGAAATGATCTTTGTTGTCTTCAGCCAGTCATGAAAGTCTGGTATGCAGATGGTGAATTCCATCTGAAGAAGTTACAGTGCTAGATAACTTATTTCGTGACTAGGTTGAGAGAATACAAAAAAATGTTATGAAAGAGGCATAGAGCCGTCTTATTGTTATGTCATTCTGAAGGAATGGGTAACTTTAGGAATGCTTAGGTATTTTTATCTCCTGTCCCCCAGCCAAACACTACCTATAGATCCCTTGGCTTTTATGAAGAATCATATTTAAAAGACCTAGCATCATTTCGTGGGCTACAATGAAAGATAATATAAAAATTTACAGCATATTCTCCCCTCATCCCAAAGGCAGAAAAATTTCAGTAGTATCGTCAGGCAGGATAAAAGCTATTTTACATAAACTTTAACATAAAGTAGGACATTAATTCACTGTTGCTTGGCTACATCGTTTTCATTTTAGAAAAAGCTCTTAAACTCATTTAAAGGCTGTTAATTTAAAGAGGGACACAGGAACAGGCATGGAGATGGGAAGAAAAGAGAAATGAAATGGGTCGGAGACTCGAGGGGACACAAACCTTCTGACAGTTCATAGTAAGATCTGCTTTCAAGTGCTTTATCTTTCTTGTGTAACAAAAGAAAGCAGACATAAATAATGGTTTCTTTACAAAATATAAGTTCAGGGGCCACTTAAGTAACTAGCAGGACACAAGTCTTTGATCTCAGTGTTTTTGGCTGTGTGGGTCAAGGAGAAAATAAGAAATGACTTCATACTAAGGGGAGTACATTGTTAAAACTACTTTTATGTCTAAGAATTCTGTCGATTTGTTATTACATCATTATAAGTTTTACTTTAAATTTTAAATGTTTTTAATATCATTTTGATGAAACTTTATTTTCCACTAGAACACGGTGACATTTTTATTTCTCTAAAGTTTCAAGACTTTAAGCCTCTAGTATATGATGAGAGTAAGCATTAGCATATCAAGATAACATATGTTCTCAATAGGTAACTGACACATAAAAGAAGAAAAATGTGATTTAATGATGCAATTTCAATATTTGTAACTTAACACAAGGTTTGAAGAAGATGAAATCAACAAACAATGTGGACCTGGGAAGTCATGAAAAAAGTACTTCTTAGGTTTTATTTCATGTTTTATGATACTTTAATGGCCCTGTGAAATTTATCATATGGGGTGGGGTAGGGGGAGCAGCACTTCAAAATTTGATTACTGATTTTGTGAATAGTATAGCATGTCAGTTTCTATTCTAACATGACAAAGAAAATGAAACACTTTTCTTCATACTTTATATTAATTCACTCATCTGTGTTGAACTTTGCTCTACCCCTATGAGTCTTTATATCCACTGCATAATATATGGTATGTCAGATCATAGAAATATATTAGGCATCTGGAAAATATACAGAGAAACAATTTATCTCATAGAGTAAGATCACTTATGTTAAACTTATGATATCTGAGTAGCTTTTCCTTTTAATTTCAGGATATTCTGAGAAATGGTCAAATTCATGATAAAATTTCCAAAATATTATTATAAAAAAGAAAAGAGGACAAAGGAGGATACATATGTACATGTGTGCATATATTTATTATATATATTCAATACACACACACACACCAGTTACCATTGAGCCAATTTTGACTTTTAGCAGCCCAGATTTGTCAGAGTATAGATTTTTCTGTAACATAGACAGCTAAAATTCAGAATACATACCTCTGGATATATTCCCAACTCTAATGTTTTTGATTAGCAATCAGACATGTAACTTATCTACACCATCCAGGGACTCCAATATATAAGGAGGCTTCAGAAAGATTGTGGAAAAGTTGAATTGAAAGATAGGGAAATTTGATGGAGTATTTGAAGGTTGTGTAGTATATTATGATTTAAAATTCTTTTGCATTCTTTCCTTACCAATCTAAATACTTTGCCCATTAGCTTTCAGTAAGTGACATATTAGTCCCCAAAATAATTATGGATAATGTTATGAATGATGAAGGAATGTAGTGTGACTCCAACTTCCTTTGTTCTTGTTAGCCTCAGAGGCTTTATCATTTATTTTAATAGTAATGTATTTCACGTCTTCCTACAGTGTCATTTCCTAACTATGACCTGAGAGGAAGGTAATCGTCGTCAGTCTTGTGCTTAGTCGTATACCGCTGGCTTGAGCAAGTAGTTCTTTCCTCATTATTGGACGTGTTTTAAGAGTGGGGAACAATGTTTGTCACTGGCGCACATCTTCTGAATAGAATAGAAATGGTGTCTGCTTGGGAAGGATGGAAGCTCAGATAACCTTCAAAGTTGAAAGAGGCATTTGGAAAACCTGCGTTGCAGTTCTTTTAAAAGCTGTCTTTCCCTGGAGGAGAGGAAACAAGCTGCTTACTCCACCTGTCCATAAGAAGCTCGCTGTCCATAAGAAGAAGTTTGTTGCAGTTGTTGAGTGCTGCCTAGTCGGGTCCAAGAAAAAGAAAGTGACCCGCCCCAACCCTGTACCACTCTCACCTCTAGCATGACGCTCACTCTGTCAATCAGCTCACCACATGTGCTTCTCTTTTTAGTCTCATCCCTTCCTATGCCGAATAAGATGACCTGCTCCAGGGATTGGACTCTCCTGATCACATGCCCCAAATATGTGGGATGCCATCCTCACTTTGGAAAGAGATTCTGTCTGTTCTGGAAAGTTCCTGTGGAACTTTCAATAGCACTCTCCAACACCGTTATTCAGAGGCATTGGTGCTTCTTTGGTCTCCCTTAATTCCTTGTCCAGCTTCCACATGCACGAGTTGACTGGAAAAACCATGGTTTGGCTGAGATTCACTTTAGTCTTTAAAGAGAAAGCTTTTCGCTTTAAAGTTTTATTAAAGATTTCTTGAGAGGTACATTTGCCCAATACGATGCATTGTTGGTTTCTTGACTGCTGCTTCATATTGGTTGATTGTGAATCCAAGTAAAATGAAATTTTTGACAGCTTACATCATCTTTATATTTACTATGATGTTGTCTCCTGACCAGATGTGAGGGATTTGGGTTTCTTTATATTTAGTTTCAATCCACACTAAAACTTCCACATGAGGGAAACAAAGCCTTCTGAAATTCTCTTTCCTTTTTTTCAAGATCCCCCTTCTTATTGTTATTCTTAGTTTTTTATGACCCACAGAGTTGAAGACCTGTGCAGTCAATAGAAAATAAAATAAGACTGTCTGATCTTCCTTACGTTCAGCCAGCATCCATCTCATGTCAGCAATGATATCTTTCATGACACAGCCTCATTCGAATCTGGCTTGACTACCTGGCACTTCCCTATCCAGGAATGAGTGGAACCATATTTTATCTTTAATAAGAATTTATCCCCTTGTGATATTACCGATCTTGTCTGTATCCTGTTGTGTTGCCTTTCCTTGAAATGGGCTAACACTAGGATCTCATCTCACCTTTGGCCAAGTCGCTGTCTTGTTCATTTCTTGCCGTGGACTGGTGAGTGCTTCCAAGACTATATCAGCTTGGTGAAATATTTCCACTGGTCTACTGTTAATTCCTGGAGACTTGTTTTCATGGATGTCTTCAATGCAACTTGAATTTCATCCATCAATAGTTTCCTTTCTTATTCATATACCACCACTTGAAGTGGTTGAATGCCAACCCTTGACTTTGGCTTCAGTGACTTCTGGATATCCTTTCATCTATGTTTGGTGCTCCTTGATTAGTCAATGCTTTGTTCAAAAAATATATATATCATACTGTATCAATTGTGAGGATGGCTTACGACCGGGCAGTGCTTTGTTCTGCTGCACATAGGGTTTCTGCACATCCAAAACAAGTCAAAGTTACCTACATATATAAAAGTCCAGAGCCACACTCCAAAGACAAAGCCAACTCACAGAAAATCTATAGGGCATGGCAGAATGGCTCCAGTGAGTTTCTGAGCCCAAATCTTTACCAGAATAGAGGCCCTTCTCTTTTCATTAGGAGCTGCATTATTAGTTTTGACCTACTGAATTTGTGGTTAGCAGTCCAACACTAACCACTCTTTAAAATAAATAAATAAATAACAGCTTCTAATACCTCATTGTCTTAAGAGTATATTCTAGTTTATTATGTTGTGGTATGTGTGGACACAAGTGTATAAAGCACGTGTCCCTGAATTAGTATTATTCTATATTTATATTAATATTAATTTGCCTCTAAAATAATCTGGTTTTGAAGGGGATCACAAAATAGGCATAACCCATTGTGCCTTCACTTTTTTTCAACCACTAGCAAGTCTTCAGTGCTAGCAAGTGTACTGGTAATTTAAACTGAATATCTGTGTATATATATATATATATGTATATGTGTGTATATGTGTATATATACATGTATCTATATACACACACATACTCATACACACATATACATTCACATGTGTGTGTATATATATATATATGGAAAAATACATTGACAACAAATGTGAAATACAAATATGAAAATGAAATCATTAGTCTTTAGGTGTTTGTGAGCATGACTGTACCCCAAATCATTCTTTGGTTACTAAGCAACATTATTAATGAGCTTTCTAAGAATTATAAATTTAGACTTCATTGTGATCTAGGAGATGCTCTATTTTTAGACACAGTAGATGAAAAATAAAGATGAATCTATCCATATTTACAGATAAACATCCATAGATAGGGAATGACTATATAAATGCATGACTCTAATAGCAATGTATATGCAAACATAATATGGCTTTTTGATCTGTGATTTTTTTCAATCCAATTGCAAAGAAAATATTCAAACCATAATAAAAATTAAGTTGAGATTTTGAAGCATGAGGTTTTTATTGGATTAATTTATAGTAAATATGCCTTTTATCAATGCTTATTTATTGCTTTACATATGATAAAAAGCAAATAGTGTCCTGTCTCCTTCTTCCCTGCAGCCACCCAACACAGGCTACTTCTTTCTCCAGACCCAATATATATCGGTCATTATGAGAAGTCATTAGTAAATATGAAAAATGGGAAGTAATGCAGTGAAGGATAATGAAAATAAAGTTGAGAGATGTGGGCTAAGATTAGGAATATTTTAGCTATCTAAGCAATAGACATTAGTAAACTAATTGAAAGATCATGAAAAGAAGGACAAGGAAGGAGAAAGATGTCAAGATTTAATCCTGCATTTCTGGATGTGTAAATGTGAAATGTGGATCTAGAGAACAATAACAGGTAAATTCTGAGGATTTATGGAGCATCAAGGATCTCTTGGGCTGAGCCCCGGTGGCGTAGTGGTTGTGCGCAAGACTGCGGCCCACTTGGATGGAGGTTCGATTCCAGCTCCACAGAGCAAAGACTGGGCCTCCTACTACCACCACCTGAGGGCAGTGATGCCCCCCCCCCAAAAAAAAGAGGATCTCTTTTCATGTTTGAAATATCAATTGATGCTGGAAATATCAAGTATGCCAATAAATATGTAAATTTAGAGCAACAGTATAGGGTGGCAAAAGTGTGAAAAGATACTTAAATTGTTATTCAATAAAGTCATATACATATATAAGGATGTTTGGTGACCATAGTGGAAATAGGAAAAAAGAAGGACCTGGAATCATTTCTAGAAGAGGAACATCCCACATGTCTAAGGTGTCAAGATCAGTTTTCTCTCTCTTCCTTTGCCCCTGTGAGTTGATAACAGAGTTAACAACAAATTATTGACATTTAGAATTCACTCTACATAAAAGCAGGATCAGGGCTGGGTTTTCCCTGTTTTGCAGGGTTGTTTACGGCCAGGAATATGTTAACATTTTGAATATCCCGTGGACACCTGAAAAGAGGGTATATTGTATTTATGATGAGCAGTTTATGAATGTTAAGCTAACCCATTTGATTGATACAGGATTATTTGCCTCTTCATTACCTTTATTGATTTTGTATATAACATTTTCCAACAATGGCTTAGGAAAGTTATATAATAAACTAATTATAGTTATGGATCCTTGTTCAATTTTTTTCTTCCAATGCTATGTGTTTGGGGTACATGCAATTTATAGTTCTGCTATTTGGTGACTAAACAGCAAATTTATAATTGTTATGTCTGCTGGATGAATTAGTCCCCATATCATTAAAGAACTTTTCTCAATATTCATTGTTATTAGTTTTTGCATGGTATATTATTTTCCTTTTTATTTGGCTTTTCCTTTTTTAAAATATTAATCTGTCAGAGGAAGCCACCCTCTAATGACCAAAGGGTCTGTCGGCATAATTGTATGGCGACAATTTATAAAGGTCAGAGTAAGTCATAGAAGATAGGAGAGAAAGTACAGTAAAGGAGTCAGACACATTTGATGGTAACGTGTTCACCTCAGCCCCTCTTTGTGGTCTACGTGGAGGTGGAAGAAGACAGAGGACGTCTTTACCATCTTGGGATATCTACAGGTAGTCACAAGAAATGCATATTCAGCAGTTATATACTTCAAAGGTGTTACCTAAAGGTCTCTGAGCACACAGGTGAGGATGCCCAATACCTGCATTGCGAAGAAAGGATGAAGAGGGATGGGTGCCTCAGCAGGAGAAGCTAACAAAAGAATGGCCACTTCTATAGGGAGATAGTATCAACCATATGCTCACTTTAAGGCAGTATAGTTGCCGGGGGAGAATCTGAGGGAATAATATTTAAAGCAAGATAATGTACTTGTACTTAATTTCTAATGTACCAAAGTGGTGTCTTTCCTACTATGGGATATTAGTTTTCTATATTCCGGGAATACAGTCCTGGTCATATTTCCCTTGGTGTTAGTTTCCCACATTAATCTAACATTGCATTTCTCTTCAAAGAAACCTTATTTTTGCTTCCATATACTTAAGGGAGATCTGGGCTGGCTTTTCTAAAATCTGATCATTTCATGTTGATACCATTTATACTTACTGCAGCTAACTCGTTAATCCCTACGTTGGCTTTTAGTAACCATGATATTTGTTTTCTAATTGTACCATATCTTTAATAGAAATTTCCGTCTCCCTTTTGTCCTTCCTGCTTTTGAATGGACTAGTTTTTGTCAGTTGTTCTATTTATCTCACTTACTGACATATGAATCGTAAGTTTTAATCATTGGTTTGACAACTATACCACTTGAAAAAATACCTTTCCACTTCTATAAAATTATTTCTAGAAGTTTCTAAAGTTTAAACTTGTTAAAAAATGTCTTTCATGGGACTGAGCCCTGGTGGCATAAGTGGTTGAATGCGGGACTGCGGCCAGCCGGCTTGGCGGTTCAAACCCAGCGGCGGCTCTCAGGAGCAGCACTGGGTAGTGCCCACGACCACCAGAGGCAGTGATGCCCCCCCCCAAAAAAAATGTCTTTCACTTAACAAAGATTTCCTTCAGGGCTGAGCCCCAGTGGCGTAGTGGTTGTGCGCGGGACTGCGGCCCACTGGGATGGAGGTTCAATTCCAGCAGTGGAGCTGGGCCTCCTACTCCCACCACCGGAGAGCAGTGATGCGCACCCCCCTCCCAAAAAAAAGATTTCCTTCAATTTTAGTATGTACTTAATTCTTGTATATTACAAGGGTACGATTAAAAAATGCTCATAATTTCTACATCTAGAATGCTCATTATTTTTCTATATTTCTATATGCCATAAAGTCTTAATATTTTATTATGCTAATTGGTTACTTTATCAGTTACTATACATTTATTTAAAGCATCATTTTATTCTCACCTACATATTTACTCTTTTCGCATTCTTTATTTTAGCAACTTGATTAAACTTCTTATCTAGTGTCAACTTCCATCCTTAGGAAATCTTTCACCTATTGAAACTTGGTTGGTCTGGAAATAAATTTTCTGAGATTTTCTTTGTTCCAAAAATTGCTTCATTTTGTTTTCAACTTTGCAAGAGGATTTCACTGGATAAGAATACTAAACTGGCAGTGTTCTTTCTGTATTTAGCAAAATATTTCCATAGTTACTGACAAAGAGTCTGCTGCCTTTCTTGTATATTTTTATTTTATACATATATTATTATAATTTATCTGAAGACTTTTCAAATTTGCTCTTCATCACTGGTTTTCAAAAATTTAGTTATGATAATCCTTAGCATACTTTTCTTTTTGGCTAATTATCATTGAACTCATTAAGATATATGAATGTGAATAAATATTTTAAATAAAATTTAGGGAAAATAAATTAGTATTTCTTTTTGTATTTCATCTTCTGGCCTCTCAATTAGAGGGATAGACAAGTTTAGTGTGCACACAGTTTACACACCTAATTTTCAGCCTATTTATTCTCTGTGTGTTTTATTTTTGATAGTTGTGGATGTTGTGTTCAAATTGCCTGACTTATCTCTTTTCTTCAATATGTGATAGGTTAATCTTTTCAAATTATATTGTGTTAAATCTAAAATCTTCAGCTGGCTCTTTTTACATCTTTTTTATTGTAAACTTTCTCTTTTTTCTTGAATGTGTGCATGATATTTATAATAGCTTCTTTAACCATCTTGTCTGGCAATCCCATCATTGCTATCATTTATGGTTCTGATTATAGTATATATTTTTCCTCTTGATTATGAAGTGCATTTGTCTGCTTTGTTGTGTACTAGTTTTTTATTGGATGGTGACATTGTGACTTTCAGTAGAATTAGATTATGTTCTGAGGTGCGTAATTTATTTTAAATAAAATTTTTGACTCTGAATTTTAGTTTTGATTGAATGTCTGACAACTTTATTCCAGGCCCCTGAAGCCCTACAGGTATAGCGGACTATAGGTTGGCATGCTAATTGCAGAGATAACAGATCTGCCAGCTATGTCTTGGGAGTCAGATGAAGCTGTGTGCTCCTGTAAACATTTACAGCCTCTGAAACCCCAAAGGGCAGTTCTACTCTGTCTTAACAGGTCCCTGTAAGTCAAAATGGACTTGAGGGTTGAATGAGTTCAGTGCAGCTGCACATTTATAAAGACTTGTGTCTCCAAGAGCTCTTCTCCCTAGGTGCCTACTTCAATAGATTTGACCGTCCATTCAAAGGATGGATTTTATTTTATAATTTTAAGGTTCATGTTAATTTTCTTTTCTGAGGAGCCACAGCCCTGCACCATTTCCTGCCTAATGTAAAAATGATTGATTTATATATTTGATATAGTTTGATTTCTAATTATTTAAATTGTAAGACAAAGTCAACTGATATCCATTGCTTTTTACTTGCCGGAAACTTGAATATTTGCTTTTCATAATATGAGAAATGTTGGGCTGATCCCCGGTGGCATAGTGGTTGTGCGCGGGACTGCGGCCCACTGGGATGGAGGTTCAATTCCAGCAGTGGGGCTGGGCCTCCTACTCCCACCACCGAGAGCAGTGATGACCAAAAAAAAATATATATGAGAAATGTTGTCAATAGATCATGTTGAAAGTAATCACAAATATTTCCATTGAGGACAATGTAATCCCAGGACTAGCTCTATCTTAGCATATTCCAGTGGATAATTTGCATCAGGCATGATGTGTCTTCATGAAGCAATACAATTTTCTTCAGGAGATCATTTTGTATGTGGGCTACACATGTTCTGGTATCATCTGAGGGACTCCTCTTCTTATCCATATAAATAATTGTCCACTCAGCTGTCCTTAAATCCCATCCTTTCTGGATATGTGTTCTAAGGAGTTGATAATTTTCTGCTGAAGATTGAAATAGAATTCAATAATCAATCGGGGGTATTTATTTTGATTAACTGGCTAACAAAGTCTGTTTAAGTTTCTTGGCTTGCTAGTTAAGTAATAGGCAATTTGATCAAGTTAAAAACATTAAAGGGAAAAATATTTGATTTTTAAACTTTTCCCATCGTGCATTTCTTTCTAATGTTTATTTAAGCCACACAGGCCCATTTAGAGATTTTTCTGTATTTCCCATTGCCTAGAAGATCAAGTCTAAACTCTTTTATATAGAGCCCAACACCTCGCAGTGGGTGTCATTTTAATCTGTTTTCATTTCTTTTTGCTTCTGATCCATATCATCTGGTGTTCAACATGTGGGCTTTGGAGTCCAACTGTTTTTATACATTATGTTATGGAAAATGTCTCAGTTTGGAACACTTAAACAACAAACAAGCAAACAAACAAAAACCCCCAAACTCACCACCATTTGATGCGTGAGTCACGGCCAAGGCAGAGCCACCTTCCAGAAGCACATGGAGTTGGTTTCAAACGATGTCAAGTGATGTCTGGGACATGGTAGGTGTTTATTAAATGCTTGCTGTTTTTATTGTTCATTTACAACCAGCTACTTAGGGTTTGAAAACATGCCAAGCAAAAGCACGAGGCTGTAATTCTGCTCATATAACTTTTATGGTCTATAGATGCTTGTCATTCTTGTAACTGCTGGCACGTATGCCATCCCAAATAGAATTCAAAACTCTCCCTCTAATGTCTCACTTTCTGTCTAGTGGTCAGATTTTTGTTCTCTTCATTAACATTGCTAACATTCAATGGTAGAAACCATATTGGTCACTTGAGGTTTGGATGCATATCGATCTTGTGGAGAACAGTACGAAAAAAAATATGGTATCCTGCACCGTCCTCTCCATTGTGATCTTTGAGCCCATTGTTGCAGACAGTGCGTCAATCAATCTCTTGTAAAGTCATTCTCTTCATCGCCAGACCTGGACATTATCAAGCAGAATGTTCTTTTCCAGGGAATGGTCTCTCTGAAAACATGTTCAGAGAACATGAGACAAGCTCTCATTAGCCTCACTCCCAGGGAGTGTTTCGTGCGCTTTCATGACAGATTGCTTGGTTCTGCCGACAGCCCACGGGAGGGCGTTGCTGTGTGTCTCACTGTGTGTAGCACCAGGATGCAAATGCTTCCATTCTTCAATGCCCTTCCTGACTTACTGTCCAGCTTTCACCTGTCTGTGAGAGGCTTGAAAATCTCATGGGTTGGATTAAGCATACTTTAATTCTCAAAGAGACACATTTCTCTCCAACAATATCAATCGGTTTTTTGCAGCAAAATTGCGTCATTTTGTGACTTTTGCTTTCATGAGTGAGGGGTTACATTAGTAGTAACACATTTCTATCCATATTTTCCTACTTTATTGTATTATGTGTTTACTCATGGGATGAGGACATTTTACAATGAACAAAATTTAATATCTATGTGTTATTTACACTTACCTGCAAGTGGAGAAAGATCTGATTTCAATATTTCAATATTTTATTGTTCCTGAAATATTTATTTAATGATAGATTTTGAAATCCCTATTCTATTTTAATTCTTTTTTCCTTTTCTTTTTTTTTAACCCACCCTCTTTTTTCCTTTTCAATATCTTCAAATAGGCAAGTTTTCCTACACATGGGATTCAGTATAGAAGTAAATAATCACAATTAGATTGTATTTATGAACATCAAAAGATTGAACATTGAGAGGTACCTTTACAGAAAAGTAAAAATCTTCTAAGGGTACAAAAACCAAATTAATATGATTAGAAAGCTTAGAAAATCATGCTTGAGATGAAGAGTCATGTAAATGACATGAAAAATGAGTAGAAATTTAAGAACAAAGAGAGGTAGGGAACCCAGTGTGGACACAATTCTAAGATATGAGGGAGCACTAATTTATAAAAATGATTGATGTTTATAATGATTAGGGTGAATTGTATGTTTATATTAGTGGTTTCAAATTTTTAAAGAGGCAAGGTTGGGGTATGAAGTCTATGTGTTCAGATTTGAGGCTTTGCAAAATCCTCAGAATATATTACACTGAAGGACAGCAAGAGTGATGGGGAAATAAGAGATATTGCAGTCATCCAAGCTCAAATGGTGGGGGGTTAGTATGGATTCTGTGAGTGTAGTTGAAAAGACATAAAGAGAAGCATGAATTATTGAAAAAAATAAGATCTCCAAAAACTGATGATGAATTGAACTAATGCTGAAATTAGGGAAAGAAGAGAAGGACTCTAGATTGTATACAGATAGATTCATGAACTGGAATAGGTATTTTCCATTTGTTCATTATTTATGATTTTTGATTCAACATATATTCTCCCTAATTACTTGCCATTTAAAGGGTGCTTTTCAAAAGGCCTCAGAACCCTGGTTATGTAGTGATTATGCATTGTGCTGTGAACCACAAGGGTTCAAAACAACCAGCGACCTCACAGAAAAAGGACAATGCTTTCTATTCCTTGAATAGTTAGAGTTTTGAGACATCACAGGAGCGTTTCTACACAGTCCTGTGGGATCACGATGAACTGAAATCAACTCAATGGCAGTGAGTTTGAGCTTTTTGAATCTTAAAAGGCATAAGATCAAATTCTCTCTTGAAAAAAATGAAGATAAGTTTTTTTAAAAGGCCTTGCTACCAGGTTCCTGCACCACTTTATTTCAAAGTGTTTAAACATGTCTCTGGGATCACTGGAGGCATGCAGACAAGCTTCCTCAATAATATGCTTGTCTTACTCTTGTTAGGAAATCTTAAAAGAAAAGGTCTCATCAAAACAGGGGCCTCCCGGGGCATCTGCTGGACCAGTTACACACAGAGCAGAGACTGTAGGGCGGAAATGTATGCTGATGGTTTTGGGGGGGTTCCAAAGAGGCAACCTAGAAAGACTTTCCAGAAGGGTACAGGGCTCTCCGGAGACTTATTAGGAAGAAGGTTGTTCTTTTGTTTGTTTGTTTGTTTGTTTTCTTTCTTAATTGAAAACTTCATTTGTGAGTGAATGATCAGGAAAGTGTGGCAAAGAATTTTTTTAACCTTGTGTCAATGCATCTGCTCATTCTTCCACTGCAAGAACTCAATTTGATTGGGGGACTGTAACGTCCCTTCTCTCCCACCCTCATCTTTGTCCTGTCAGGTAATTTTTACCACAAATTCAGGAAACATTGAAATGAAAGACAAGCAATTTCCTTCAGAATGTCAAAACTGCCATTTGGATGTGTTTGTAAAAAATACTACAAAATTCTGAGAGAAGGGTTTGGCAAATGAGAATAGTCACTTAAGAATTGCACAGATCTAGTGGAGGATTTGTCTTGAAACAGCAGCTTCACAATTTGAAAGTGTTGTTTAATAAAGGTTTTCATTATGCCATATAGCTATTGGCTTGCCCTTGTATCCTTTGAGTATACATAAAACATTTAGTCCACCAAATGTTTGAAAGCATTACTTAAATCTCCGATATTGTACATTCAGGAACTAGTTAGAGCTCGACACATGATTGTGGTGATGGTAGGAACACACTATGAAACCTAGAGAATGGGCCTACTGTGTGGTCAGGCTTGGAGTGATTTATGTCTACCTGAAGTGGAATGGAGAATTTACGCATTCATTTACTCCAGAGAACCGTTTCTTTAATGCTGATTATCATGAAGTTGCTTCACTTTGCTGTTCTAGGCTGCATCTAGAAAATGACCCATTATAAGAGACATGCTTTGAGAAACTGTCCTGTTTAGAAGAGTTGTAATTTTCTTTTCAAATTAAAAATATTTTATGAAAATTATTTTAGTTTTTTTGTTTCACTCCACTGTGAGTATATCCTCCAAAAAAGAATATATGCATATATGTATCTATATCTATAGATGAACCTAATTTACTAATGTATAACTTAATGTATTTTCACCAAAAATTGAATATTGAGGTAATCATCATTTTCATCATTGCAATTGAGTACATGCACAGAAAAGTTACATGTTTATCATCTAAATCCATATCTGCTTTTGAATTTAGTATACATTTTATGCTTTGTAAATTCAATGACCTGGATGAGATACAAACTTGCTAGGGTTAAGGACATTTCCTTCAAGCACTAATGCTGTTCTCAGGTAAAGAATGGAGATCTCTTGAATAATTAATACAGTTTAATATAAACTGAAAGGCACCATCATGAAGTCCATTCTAACTCAGATAGTTTCTAGGAGAGAGTAGAACTATTGTTAGGGGCTTCTCAGGCTAAATGGTTACAGAAGTAACATATTTCTTTGGCAGACACTAGTGGTTTCAAACAGCTGATGTTGTGGTGAGCTGTCCAATGTGTCACCCACTATGCCCTGAGGACTCTGCATAGTTTAATATATTATTTAGAAATTTACCCAGGACCATGGCATTCTGTCAAACAGAAAGATACAGTCATTCACTGTAGTGTTGTCTTATAGCTTAGAATTGTAGAAATATATTAAACAAATATTGCTTTTTGATTGTAGGATTTAAATATCCTGAAAATGATAGTATAGTTACATCATATCATAGTAATTATAAAATAGATTTCATGGACAAAGGGATGAATTATTTAGTTGTATTTCTAAAATGATTTCCTTTTAATCCTCCATGATTTGGTGGTTGTTTTGGATGGTAGCCGAAGATGATTTTCTTAACCTCTTAACTGCTTACTAGAGAATTTGGGATATTTTCCCCCCAAATTGTGCATTTAAGTAAATTAGTGTTTGTTTTATGAATGTCACCCCTTTTATCAGAAATACTAATGTGAATATGTATTTAATTGATTTAGAAGGAAATGGCCATGTTAAGGCCATTTGAAAGGTCATAAAGCTTTGAAAACTCCTCAAAGAAATTTTAAAGGAACCTTTTTATATGATGACTTCAGGACATTTTTTCTCATTCCTTTACTTATCAAATAAAAACTGAAATTTAATCAGTCACAGAATATTTTGCCTTCACGTTAGTTGTGTGAATAGGACCCAAATGGCCCTTTCAAACCTGCTCGTCTTATATGCTTTGACTCCAGGCTTCAAATGCTCAGAACCACAACTCCCAAGCAAAGTTTTACAAGCGTACTTTAAGTCACTGTACCCTTTCCATCTCTCTTGCCAAAATCTGCTCAGTAGAAATTTTGACAATGTTTGCCAACCCCTCATGTTCTTCATAGAGCTTTGAACAGCTGGAAACCCTTAAGCTTCAAGTATAACTGCCTTGAGAAGGACCACTGGAAGGTCCCACAAAATATGTACACGAATTATACATGACTAATAAATTTAGAGCATTAATAAGAATGGGTCTTTACATTTATAACCATTATGTTGGAGGTAAATTGCTCAAGCAACCTTTAGTTGACCTTCTAAGGAGAGTCTGAGCTCCCTTATTGTGCCTATACTCATCTTCAAATAATCTATTTTTGTTAGAATTATGTATTCTATCAATAAAAAAACTCATATCAAACTGAGTGCCATTGCATTACATTACATTATTGTGATTTATAATTTTCTGATTGATCATCATTAAGCAGCACACGGGGTTTCACAATGTTTGTGGGAAATTTCTAGTAAAGTTTAACTTTTGAGGCCCCCTTGTAATTCCTGAAAAGTCTAAAGTGGTTCCTGACATTAACTTCTGTTTGGAGATCATATGTATACACATAGATCGTTTCAATGTAGAATATGTAACCTACAAAATAGGTGTTAAAGTACATAAAACAGAAAGAACAAATTCAATAAAAGCGTAACATAACATTTTAAAAATCCTTCCAAGGGCTGAGCCCCGGTGGCATAGTGGTTGTGCGCGGGACTGCAGCTCCGTGGGACGGAGGTTCAATTCCAGCAGTGGGGCTGGGCCTCCTACTCCCACCACCGAGAGCAGTGATGCCCCCCCACAAAAAAAAATAAAAAAAAAATAAAAAAATAAAAATCCTTCCAAGTTTCAGGTTCTGAAATATGTTATATCAAAATAGTTTAATAACTCTCATTCTTATTTTAATAAAAAGTAGACATAGTATCAATATTTGAGGGTAGATAGATTCTAGCCCATTATTTAATTTATGGTTTAACCTCTTCCATCTAAACTTGTATTTGTCGTACTTGTATAAACACATATTTATGGTACTCTACAGTTCAATTGATATTGGTTTTTTCCCATGTTATAAAAGCACATACTTCACACTTATATTTACGTAATCTCTTATCCACCATTCAGATCATTCTCCACTATATTATGTGTGTAGACATGTGTGTGTATAGACATGTGTGTGTACGTGTATATAAACATTGCAATGAAAATCGTCATGAATAAAGCTTTTCCTAAACTTTGGTTAAACTCTTTGCTAGATTTTAATAAGATTAAACATCTCTGACCAAAGGGGTTCATCATTCAACTGATGTTTGAAATGTGGTTCTCTCATTAGACTTGCTTTCTGAAATTATTGTTGGTAACATTCATTTTTTTCAGTCCTTGTGTTTTGCTTTTTATTTGGTCAGGATGACATGAGCTAGCCCTCTCTTCCTGAAAGAAGTGAGGTGGTAGGAAGGGTAATCTAAAAACCTGATGCACAAGGCATTTAAGGCTCAGGGGCAATTTTGTAGTGAGGAGTTTTCTGTAATCATGAAGGCAAGTGTGCTTCACTCACATTTCAATAAAATGATCACATCATTATAAATTCTTTATATTAAATTCAATTTGGATCTATCCCTCTATGAACTTCAATCTTGAGCTAATTATAAACCAATGCTTTGTGATTTTAATGGTCTTCTATGATTTGGGATTTGTTTTCAAAACACTGTCAAACTATGGAATACAATGCATTAATGGCCAAGTAGCATTTCCGAAATCAAATGAGCGGTACTTTCCTGAGCAGGAGTTATCTTCTTTGGTTATGATATGTTGTTTTCTCTTCAAGTGCAAGGTGCTTTTTTTTTTTTTTGGGGGGGGGGGTGGAAGGAGCACCACTGCCCTCTGGTGGAAATAGGAAGTCCAGCCTTGCTCCTGGAGAGCTCCTGCTGGCTTTGAACTGTCAACCCAGTGGGCTGCAGTACCGCACACAACCACTATGCCACCAGGCTTAGCCCAAATGCACGGTTTTTGTTTGTTTTTTTTAATTTTAGGTGGGAGTAGGAGGCCCATCCTTTGCCCCTGTGGAGCTGGAATTGAACCTCCATCCCAGTGGGCCGCAGTCCCGCGCACAACCACTACGCCACCGGGGCTCAGCCTCTCAAGTGCAAGCTTTAAGAGATTGGAAAATATAGCTGTAACTGTGGATATGGGTCTGCATATATTTTTGCATGTTTATTTATGGAACACGTAACAATAAAAATATAGTAGGCCCAATGAAATATTGTTTCAATTTCTTCTTGTCAGATAATTGGACCTAGTTGTATAGTACATAAAATATTTAAATAAGATGATAATTTAAAAAAAGGAGCGAGTGTTAACTTTATTCCAGATGCTTCCAATTGCTCTATAGTGATTCATGTATTGTCATTTTAAATGTGTGCTGACTATTCTATGGTTAACATAGTCACATTATCATTTTTAATATTTGTTAACTAAGCCAGCTGGTTATCCAGTAGTCACATGTTGGCAATGCGTATATAATCCCTTGTTCTTAATCACAATATCATTTTACTCATCTAATAAGATGTAACTTGTAGCCCGCAGGAAGGTATTGGCCTGACGTGCACTTTCTCTTTGAGGTTGGTGGATGCCTTCTCGTTGGTTCCACCTCTTAGAGACTAGATTCATAACCCCAGGGGACACTGCCTTGTCCTTCAGCATTCTCATCATTGTTTTGATAATTGACCTTATTGTTGCAGGTTATATTCAGCTATATATTCAGTTATATTCAGTTTAGGCATCTGCATAAGTTGAAATGATAAATAATTTTCTCAAACTTCAATCTATTTCATTTTTTTCAGATTCTGACTGTGACCTTGAATGA
Source organism: Nesogale talazaci (assembly GCA_004026705.1). Taxonomy (NCBI): domain Eukaryota; kingdom Metazoa; phylum Chordata; class Mammalia; order Afrosoricida; family Tenrecidae; genus Nesogale; species Nesogale talazaci. The sequence continues at coordinate 30,682 of PVJH01001010.1, read as the reverse complement.
TGTTTCACCTCCCTGAAAGGAGTACTAGTTCTAGTCTGAAAACATGTGGCTGATATAAGTCAGAATTAGCTTGGTGGCGACTAACACAACACGGGCATTCCCTGTTTTGAGGCTGGTGTCTGCTGTCTTGGTCTAAGGGAGCCTGGCATGGCTGCGCCTTTGTAGACCATGAGGCCGCTCTGGCATCCTGGTTCCTCCTCCCCAGGCACATTTCTCCCACAGGCTCCTAGAACACTGTCTTACTGTATGGAGATGAAATAGAGATTGTGCAATGCAGTTCATGTTTTCATTCTTGAATTGACTGAACATCTGCTCACCCAAGACCCAGCTTTTTTAAGTTCCATTTACTCATTACTATGGTTACCATGGTATATACTCTATTTTAGACCTGTATCTATTGGCGTGTGGCCATTCTCTGAGGGAAAAAACATAAGACGTTTTCCTGAGCCAAACTGGCTTTCTATTGAGTAAATATGGTAATTTCTGCCTATGCTAAGTTTCTTCCCTCCCCTTTCCTTTTATGTTTGGTGTTCTTCTGTTTGGAAGAGGATCTTTCCATCCAACTTTTTTGTGTGGATTTAACTACACATTTTCTACTTAATTACTCCCGCTGTTTTGAAAAGTTTCCCCTTAATTGCACTCATATAGGGCTTGTTTCTATCGTCATTGTGATATTTCAGTGTGACAGTTGCCTGCTTATATTCTTCTAAATATAAGGTCCAGGAAGAAGACATCCTGCTATTTCTAGAAGAAGATCATGCTGCTATTAGATTTTACCACATCATACACTTGAGCTGTCCAGTAGAGTATGAACCACGTGTGGCAATTGACTTCTTAAAATGTGCTAGTCCAAATTAAGATGTCCAAGCCTTAAAGATTAAGAGTTATATTGTTTATGTATTGAAGTAAGAATGCTTTTACATTCCGATAAATATAATATATAATTAAAATTAATTTTATGGTTTAAAAAATAAAGTCAATAACCAAAGACCAATAATTAGAATATGTATTTTATTTAGGACTTTATGTTCATTTTACTCTAAGCTATAATAAAGTGTTTCCTTAACACGAATATCTTCCAAAGTTCATACTTGTCTGTTATTTAAGGTCAGATATTAGAACTCACTAAGAAAATGTGAGCAATAATCTTTTATAATTTCCAGCAAAAATTAAATTATGTGGGCATGTGGGCAGGGGTTCATGGCATGTGTGTTTGTGTGTGGGGGGTTGTAAAACCCAAACAGTATTTAGTTGAGTTAATAAATTAATATCCTCAATTACCATAAACTCTATTGCCTATCTAAAAACATTTTTTGTTAGCAGGGGATAAATGATCACATAGAACAATATATACCAGCAAAAGTTCTGAGGAATAAAAATATAAAACTAATATGCTTTATTATGAAGTAAGTATCTTCTTATCAAAACCAATTCGCAGTTATGGAAAAGGGTAAATATGTGTTTGGTATGTGTTTGGTACATGCCTATTATCTTAGGTTTTTTTATGCAGCCAATAAATATAAAAATTAATAGTAGGAAAAAATTAATAGAAAATATACCAATTTAGAAAATTTTTCCTGTATATCTCAAATTCCTATACAATAAGCCCTAATTATTTCAAATAATTGAATTTTATAAAAGTAAGCCTGAGCAGCTGAGCCCCAGTGGGGTAGTGGTTGTGCGCGGGACTGCGGCCCACTGGGTTGAAAGTTCAAATCCAGCAGCAAGGCTGGGCCTCCTAGTCCCACCACCAGCGGGCAGTGATGCTGCCCCCCAAAGAAAGCAAAAAAACAAAAAAGTAAGCCTGAGTCAGAAAAAAATTCAAAATATTTTCAATAAAAAATGTACAATATTTAAATGATTAACATATACTAGAGTTTTCACACAAATGAATAAATGATTTTACTGTATTATACATTATCATATATTTACTTATGTTTTATTAGTCATTTTGTTAGAATTTAATATATTATCATAAATAATATATAAGCATTAGTTGTTTAGAAATTGTCATATCTAACATTTATCATGAGTAACAATAAGTTTATCATGAATAGAAAATGATTGATTATATTTATAAAGAGCTGTGTAACACTTCTGATATTATCCTATTCTGTATTACTTAAAATATAGTAATAGGTTCATAAAATATTTTTTGACTAACAGATACATAAATATTTTCAAAATATTAACTCCTGAATATATTAACCCAAGCACACAGAATCATTCATTCAGAATTAACAGTAGCAGGAAGTTGGATTTAGTCTTTGGTCATTTAACCCCTTTTAGTTAATTAATTTTTAGAAACAAACATAGTTTGTGGTATTTTATCATTTATGGGTATAAGGAAGAAATATATATTTATTAATATTTCATGAACATTTTACAGACTTTTAATATATATGAAACTCTGATAAATGGTAAGTATAACACAGCCTAGAACTTGAAAATACTGTCTTTTACAGTGTGACTATTTTGAATTTGATTATGGAATACAATATGATGTGGGAAATTAATAAATTAATAAACCAGTTCAAGTTATGGCTCAATAATAGCTCCCTTGATGCTCTAAAGTTTAGAATTTATTTGACTACAAATAGGAGATATTAATCTCTCACAAAGTTTATATTGTTCATACAAGTAATGTGAGTATAACATTACATCTAAAATCTGGGGTGTGATCATCTAAGGTACAATTATTGGTCTCTATTGTCAGGATGAATAGTCAAAAGGCAATCAAAACCTAAAGAAGAAACAAGTACAAAGATCGCTAGGCCATTTTTAATAGATATATCTTTAAAATTTTAGCTTTTACTTGAAATTCAAACTCTCAATTTGGTCTATCATCTTAGTAAGAGTCCAGCCAGGGAATATCAGTCCCAAAGTTTATTTCTGATATTCCCTGGCTGCATTTTTACTAAGACAAATTTGCCTTTTTGGCTGTTCTTGGATGGGAAGCTGATATCAAGGGCTCAAGTGGAAAAGCAGTTATTTGGAGAATGATGATGGCAGGAGGCATGTGAAGGTGCTTGACACAGTGTGTGTATTTGTGTATTGTGAAACATGATGTACAAGCCCCCAATAAAATGATTTTAATAAATAACTTTGGGGCCAGGGCATGACACCCCATCAGACTCACTCCAAAAGGTCAGCAAACAGACCTTGAACTATGTCTAGACCTCCTCTCTCTCTCCCTTTCTCCTTGGCTTATTGTTGTTTTGTTTCCTTTTGTTACTTTGTTTCGGTTTATCTTAATTTTTATGCATATTATTATCTCTGCAGGTCTTATCTAGATAAGATCATTTGCATAAATGATCTGGAAGAGAAAGCAACAGGACCTTTGATTCTGCTTCAGGGAGACAGGGGAGAGGAATAGGTGGGGAAAAGGAAGTAGGTGTTACCAAACCGAGGGACAAGGGAACAACAAGTGAGACATAGTAGGGTTTGATCAAAAGCTTGATCAAGAGAGGAATTACTGAAACGAAGGCTGAATACAGTAGTGGGACAAGAGGGAAGTAAAAAGAAATAGAGGAAAGAAGTCGGACGCAAAGGGCATAAGTAGAGTCTAACTACAGGCATGTACATATGTAAAGGGCAATAAGTAGAGTCTAAATACAGGCATATACATAGGTAAATATATTTACATATGATGGGGAAATAGATTAATATACTTTTATTTATAGGTTTAGTATTACGATAGCAGATGGACATTGAGCCTTTACTCAAATACTCCCTCAATGCAAGAACACTTTGTTCTATTAACCTGGCACTCCATGTTGCTCCCCTTCCTGACACGATCACTGAAGACAAAGTGGGTGCACAAGCCCACATGGAGGAAGTAAAACAGCCTGTGAGATCATGAAATGTGAGATCATGAAATGTCAATAAAATCAGGCATCAAAGAACAAACAATCATATCATTGGGAATGAGGGGGGGTGTGGAGAAAAGACCAAATCCCATCTTTATGCAACTGGACATCCCCTTACAGAAGGACTGCAGACAGATGAGCCTGTCAGGGTGTAGTGTAGCTAAGATGAAACATACAACTTTTCTCTAGTTCTTTAATGCCCCTCCGCCCCAATAAGGATGTCAATTCTACCTTACAAACCTGACTAGACCGGGATGAGCCCCGGTGGTGTAGTGGTTGTGCACGGGACTGCAGCCCACTGGGATGGAGGTTCAATTCCAGCTCCACAGGAGCAAAGACTGGGCCTCCTACTCCCACCACCAAAGGGCAGTGATGCCTCCCCCCCAAAAAAACCCAAAAAACAAAACCTGGTTAGACCACATCATGTACACTGGTACAGATAAGGGCTGGAAACATGGTAAATCCTATCAGATAAACCACTCAGTGCCAATAATGAGAGTAGTGATACCAGGAGGGTAAGGGAAAGGTTAAAGGGGAAAAGGGGAACCAATCACAATGATCTATAGAAAACCCTTCTCTGGCCAATGGACAGAGAAAAGTGGGTGAAGTGAGACCTGGTCAGTGTAAAAGGTGAAAAAAATAATAACATAAATTATCAAGGGTTCATGAAGGATGTAGGGTGAGAAAGGGAGGGGGAAAATGAGGAGTTGATACCAAGGGCTCAAGTAGAAAGAAAATGTTTTGACAATGATGGCAACAAAGGTACAAATGTGCTTGACACTGTGTATGGATGTATGGATTGTGGTAAGAATTGTACAAACCTCCAATAAAATGATTTAAAAAACCATATAGCCATAATGTACCTTAGAAGCAAGACCTTGATTTCATATACTTAGGGCATGATATCAGGAGAGACCAGTCCCTGGAAAAAGACTTCATGCTTGGTAAGGTAGAGAGACAGTGAAAAGGAGAAAGATAGGTTGTGTGTATGTGTGTGTGTGTGTGTGTGTGTGTACAATAATGAGCTCAAACCAAAGAACAACATTGACAATAACGCAGGACCAGGCAGAATGTCACTCTGTTGTACCAAGGGATGCTGTGAGTTGGAACTCACTCAGACACCTGACATCAAGAAGCAACCTTACAGGACTGTTCTACTCTGTCATGTAGTATCACTCTGAGTCAGAATCAACATAATGGCCCAGGACAACCTGTCTAGCAATCTAGGTTTAGACTTAGGAAATCGCAGAGTGAAGTTAAGAAGATTTATTTTTGTTAGTATAGTATTTTGTGATGGGATGTTAGTATAGTATTTTGTGACAAAAAGGTAAATTACACTGATATGTATAAAAGTAATTATTTGCAGTCACATGGATCATAGTTTAATGCTCAAAGATGTGTCATGCTTTTTTTTCTGAAATTGAATTAAGAGTTTGAATTTAAAAATTGGAGTTTTCGAGGGCATATATTTCACATCTTATAAATTCAACAGCTCAATCACATCAAGGAGAGTTGTTCAATCCTAGAGGAACATCTGCTGTTATCCCATCATAAATGTTGTGACGCTATGGCATTGCTCATAGCAGCATGTGGCATCAGTCAATGGTCTGCCTTCATGCAGCATCTGGATCTCTTTCAAAGCACTCACTCCATGGGTATTTACTGTTGAGTTGTGATCAAAAAATAAGTTGTTCACTAAAAGAGAAAGACAACTCAATCCTGTTTGCTATGCTTTTTGTGAATAGGTTTTCAAAACACACAGTGAGAGTCAGAGCTTTTACTTTTTTTAATTGTATGCCTTCATTCATTCATCAAATTATATTTTCCCAATGTGCCAGACCTTTCAGCAATAACAGGGAAATACCACATTGCCAATGGGGTCGAACAGGCTCTCGTCCACATTCCTATTTTATTTCAGCAGATTGGACTTCCCCTACACCCCTTCTTTTTTTCCTCCCCCTAGAGGAGCATGCACGCATGCACGCACACAGACTTTGTTCCTCTTATTGCTTGCCAGCTGCAAGGCTGAAACGCCAAGCTCTAAAATGTGCTCTTTTAAACAGCAGCAGCAACATCTGGACCTGTGAAACTTTAATTGTGGCTGATGCATTCCGTTCCTTTTTGCCTGTCCCACCACCTGTGGACGTCCCATACATACACAATGACATCAGGCCATCGTTGGAAATCTGATTCTGTTAGTATAATGAACAGTGGTTATGTAGAAGAATATAAAACCACAAACTCCTGGAGATACGGGCTCAATGAATTATAGATAAGAGGCAATGAAAATTTAAGGTAAAAATTAAGAGAATTTAAAACAGCTACTGCAACCTGGAGTCACCAGAATACTTTAAAATTGTATCATAAAATTGTGAACTTGGATAAGAAACACAAATGAAATGGAAGGAATTTTTTTTACATGAAAGGCCTCATCATATAACATTAAGCTTTGATTCCGAGCTTAAAGCACTTTAAAGGCAAGGCAACATTTTATTTTATATACATTTTATGGGAGAAAATGAGGCTCTATAAGTCCAGAGAAAATTACAGTCTCAAGAACACACAAAGGCTGTTGTAGCCTGTCCTGCAGAGAGTCCTATGTGTTGGAATGAATTGGATGGCAGTGAGTGAGACATTTCATAATTATCTTAAATGCTTCTCTCTCTTTGATATCCCAAAGTTCCAAATGAATAACTACAAAGTAAAATTTGGGAGTTACATCAGAAAGGCAATCCTAGCTTCTAAAAGCACATCACATCTGCTTTAGGGTAGGATGATATCAACCATTTAAACTTCATTTTGTAGATTTCTACATGTCATGGTATTCAATTATCAAAATGGATAGAACTTCTGATACACAAATCATGTGATTCCAGTCTTTCTTTCCATTACATGGATTTACTGATTCATGATTTTTCTTTTGAAAAGATGATTAGCTCTTAGAACAATCCATACTTCAATTGTATCAAGCATATTTGTACATACATTGCTAGCTCATGTTGAGTGACTTCGGCAGTAATCCTTTGATAAATCTCAAAGCATTAGGGATGGCATGATATAGTCCTATATCTTTCCCTTCCAGGTTTCTGTGGGTCCCTGTAGGCTTTTAAGGGAGAATAAAAAGTACATGGTAGACAACAGATATAGGAAATCACCATTTTCTTCTTGTTCTAAACTTTCCCAGAAGTAAATCACCCTGTCTTTTCTAGGAAAGAGTTCCTTGTGGGTTAGAACAGCCGATCTTTTGTTTAGCAAAAAATTAAACATTCCTAAACATGGCATTGACAGGGATCCATTTAGGTGATATAATGGCAGTACATTAGGCCAATAAAGTTGAATTTTAATATGCCTTTTTCCCCCTACTATATTTCCCTATGAAATCTGCGACTGGTATTTTAGATTTTGAACTTATGATGTTACTGAAAGAAATGATCTTCACTGGAAACTTTAAAAAGTCATTCTCATTGCTCGATGCTCCCTCATATGTTTCAAGTACTAGAGCCACAATGTACAATAAAACACTAGAGCATCTTGCGTCATCCACACAGAAACCTCCGTTTGATCCCATTGTTGCAGCCACTGTGTCCAATGAAGCTGGCCCTCTCCTAATTACCTGGTTAATTTACCAGAAGAGATCTATATTTGTTCTTATTTAAAAGGAAATAAATCTGACAAATGTTGCAATCACTGAGCAGTATCATTAATATCACACCCAAGTAAAATTTTGCTGATGATAAATCAAAAACTGTTGGAGGAGTACATTAACAGGAAACTACCTGACACCTGACAGTATACGAATTTGCAATGCTTCAATAATTTGAAATGCTGGTCAAATTTCTTGGTATAGACCAGTGAATACTTCCAGCAATGTATCCTTTTATTGGAACCTTCCCATTTGTATCCTGTCAGTTCTGAGAAAGCTGTTTTTCACAAGCGGCATCAGGCTACCTTGGACTTCTTTCTCCAACGTCATATATTGCTTCCTCAAATGGGTGACTTTCAACCAATTCTTTTGATATAGTGACTGTATATATATTCCATCTTTGCATGCCATTCAAGATTTTGTCCATAGAGTCTTTTTTTTTTTTTTTGGCATCACTGCTCTCTGGTAGGAGTGGGAGGCCCAGCCTTGCTGCTGCTGGATTTGAACCGCCAAACCCATCGGCCGCAGTCCTGCAAGCAACCACTACGCTACCGGGGCTCAGCCCATAGAGTCTTTCAATAATTGTTATTCAAGTCTTGATTTTTTCCCCCCATTCGGTTCTTTCAACTTGAGGAATATCAAGCACACTCTACCTTATTGGTTTCTCATCTCCAGATGTTTGTATCTTTCAATGTTATGCTTTACTTTGTCTTTTTTACCTACCCCTTGAAACCTGTTATTTAGCCCTTTTACTTCATCATTTTCCCCCTTTTGTATATGCTATTCTTCATCCAAAGGCAATTCCAGAATCTTTCCAGGCATCCATTTGAAATTTTCTTTCTGTTTTGTCTTTCTAATGACTTTTTGGATTCTTCATGTCTGAGAGTTTTGATGTGTACAGTCATTAGTGTTAATGTCTCAAATCTAGACATGAGATGGTCTTCAAATTCAGTTGTGATACATTTCATACTTTGGCTCATGTGGAGCTATTAATTTTCTTCAAATTTAATTCAACTAACAACGAGTAACTGATAGTTTGATCTCAATTAGATTTTATTAGATGCTATCATTTGATAAGTTTAATGTTTTCTCTCATGTTGTTTCATACTTTGGCTTCTGGTATTTACATTGATATTAACTTTCATAATTGTTTAGTAACTATATATTTTTTTTCGTTTTGTGGGTATCACTGCCTCTGGTGGTCGTGGGCGCTACCCAGTCGCCGCTGGATTTGAACTGCCAAGCCTGCGGGCTGCAGTTCCGCACTCAACCACTTATGCCACCAGGGCTCAGCCCAGTAACTATATTTTAAAAGCTATTTTTGAATTAACTCAGAAAATATTTAGCCTCACTCGATGAATTATGCTACATATATTTCAGAATACTACAGACAGTATAGTAATATTTTTATTTAATATAATATAGTAATATATTTCAAAACACTACAAAATGGTATAGTAAAAAATAGAATATTTTTCTGACTCAATATAATCATCCAAGTATATTTTAATATGGAAATAGCAAGTGAGCATTGGGCAATATGTTGAGAGCCTAATATATATATATATATATATATATATATTCCTGGTTAATTCTTATAATAAGATCCTTGATTCTTATAATAAACTGAATTCAACTGGGCAATTTTTCCCCTTTCACTTAAATTGCATAAAACGCTGCAAAACTCAGGCTGAATAAGTTATTTTCAGCATTTTTCTTCATCAAACACAAAAATTTCAGGTTCTTTTACTGAAATATATAAACTGTAATCAAAATCTGATACAAAGCTAAAATTAAATTGTGTATTCTATTCCTTAAGTGAGCAGAAGAAGTAAGAATACTATCCTAAGCTAGCACCTTGTTTTCCAGAAACATTTTCAGAAATATCTTTTTTGGTATGCAAATAATATTAAATTACTTATATGATTAATAGGAACCTAGTAAGTTTCTTTTTTAGTATAGATTTCATTGAGGGCTCTTACAACATTTAATACATCATTTGTATTAAGCATATTTATACACATGTTGTCACACTCATCTACATTATCTACTTGAATCCCTCCATCATAAGCTCCTCTTCCTCTCTTTCTTCTAGCTCTTTTTTTAAAATTCCAACTCCCCATATTTCTCCTTCTCCCTTCTCCTCCCCCATGAACTTTCAATAATTTACAAATTGTTATCACCTCTTCATATCTTACACTGTCTAATGTGTCACTTCACATGGCCGTTGTCAGCACCCTGAGAGGAGGTCACATGTAGATCTGAAAAATTTGTTTCCCCTTTCTTCTCCACCATCCCTCCACCCTCCCAGTGTCACCACTCCTCCTTAATCTCAAGGGATTATCTATCCTAAATTTCCACATTTTAAACTCCAATGTGCATCCCCTATATAGCCAAAGCTGTATGGCAGGATTGGGATAATGATAGTCGGTGGGAGGAAGCATTTGAGGACATTTCATTGCTACTACATTGCATCTAGACTGGCTCATCTCCTCACTACAACCCCCCTGTAAGAGAATGTCTCTTCACTTATTAATGGGCTTTGGGTCCCCAATCTGAACTCCGCCTTATTTATAATGATGTAATGGAGACTCATATTTCCAAAGAACTTTTCTATTAGGATAGTACATTTGCATACTATTAATATACATTCTAGTGAAAATGTTCAACTCTATGGCTCTTGAAATATCTGTGATACGTTTCTGTTACCTACAGTTCTATGGTGATTGATTGCTGAACTTTTCAGCTCTACTCCTGTATTTTCCAGAAAAATAACAACATAAATTTATTCAATTAACAAAACACCACAAAACCTTGTGTAGTAGCACAAAAACAAGTACAAACATGTGCTAAAAATGAACACAAATTTCAGAGTTTTATGCTGCACTTTCTCTTTGTGCTAAAACACACATACTCTTGATTTCAGTGGTTGTTGATAATATTCTGTAGAAGAAAATCCAACAATGGTTATAACAGTTCATCCACAGAGAACTACCAGAAATTCAAATGGACTCAGAAGAGGATGCAGCATGAACAATATCATTGTAGGGTACCAGAACATTTCATTTATGTTTGGTAGATCATTTTATGGCTCCTATCCTACTTCAGATTTTCCTTATTGATCACTCAAATTATTAAAATATTCAGCTGCATTGGTCTCTGTCTGTCTTAAATGTTTCTGGAAAAGAAATATTCCTAAAACTTCAGCAAGGTTTGTGTTTGTCTTCTGCTTAAAATTCCTCCAAACACTTCATCATGACAAGAGATCTTGATTTGGCTCCTCTGGTGCTCCATTGTATTTTCAATATTCCTTTCAAGCACCATAGTTTGCACGCATCAATAATTTTATTTTCTGTTAACTATTGTCCAGCTTTCAAATGTATATGAGGCCATTAAAACCTCATGGCTTAGATTAGATGCATCTTAGTCTTCCGTATCATCCTTGCTGCTCACCATTTTAATGAGGTCTTGTGCAGCAGATTTACCCAAAGCAATACATCTTTTGATCTCATTCTCTGCTTTTGTAAACACTGACTGTGGATCTAAGCATAATGAAATCTTAGGCAACTTCTATCTTTTCTCTCTTTTCATGATGTTATGCATTGGTGCAGTTGTGAAGCTTTGGGGTTTGGGGTTTTTTAAAATCATTCTATTGAGAGATCATACAACTCTTATCACAATCCATACATCCATTCATTGTTTGTCAAGCACATTAGTACATTTGTTGCCCTCAATATTCTCAAAACATTTGCTATCTACTTGAGTCCTTTGTATCAGCTCCTCATTTTCCCCTCCCTTATGAAACCTCGATAATTTATAAATTATTATTATTTTGTCATATCTTACACTGTCCAATGTCTCCTTTCAGGCACTTCCCAGTTGTCCATACCCCAGGGAGGAAGTTATGTGTAGGACCTTACAATCAGTTCCCTCTTTCTAGCTCACCTTCTTTCTACCTACCTGATATGGCCACTCTCACCACTCGTCATGAAGGGATCATCTGCGTGGATTCTCTGTGTTTCCAGTTCCTATCCGCACCAGTGTACATTCTGTTTGTAAAGTAGAATTGGGATCATGATAGTCAGGGATGGGGGGCGGGGGGAGGAAGCTCACTGTTACACTGCACCCTGACTGGCTCATCTCCTCCCTCTGACCCTTCTGTAAGGGGATATCCTGTTACCTACACATGGGCTTTGAGTCCTCAATCTGTACTCCCCCTCATTTATAATGATATCATTTTTAGTTCTTTGATGCCTCATGCCTGATCCCTTCGACAACTCGTGATCACACAGGCTGGTGTGCTTTGTCCACGTGAGCTTTGTTGCTTCAGAGCTAGATGACTGCTTGTTCACTTTTTACATTGAGCTGCAATCCACTTTGGTGAAGGCAAGGCTACAGTCCTGGATGTTGCTCAGCAAGTGCTTCTTGGCTTTGCTTTATTGTAGCACTACAGGTTGTTAAGGAACCTTCCTCCAGTTCTGATGCCACATGCTTCTTCGTGTAGTCTGGTCCCTAGGATTATTTGCTGAAAATAAAAATTGAATAAATATGGAATACAATTTTGGCACCTACCTTTTGTGATCTTAAACCAATCTTTTGTTTTATTGAACAATGGCTTTTGCTTCAGTACAACTGGCTTTTGATCCAGTTCTCAACCTGTGGATTGTGACCCCTTTGGGAGTGGAACAACCTTTTCACAGGGATTGCCTGATTCATAGCAATAGCAACTTTACAATTATGAAATAGCAATGAAAATAATGTGGTTGGGGGTCACCACATGAGAAACTGTATTAAAGGGCTGTGGCATTAGCAAATTGAAAACCACTACAGTAGAGGTTCTGAATAGGCACAGTAAAGTGTTCTAGAACTCAAACACTAAAAATGTTATTCATGATTCCCACTATTTGAATGCCTTTTCTCAGTCAATATAAAACCAAGCGCCTTTCTAGTAGTCTCAGCTTTCTGCTGATACCCTTGGTTTCAGCAATTGTATCATTCATGCTCCATCCTCTTCTGAGTCCATTTGAATTTCTGATATTCTCTGTGGATGAAATGCTACAGTCATTGTTGAATTTTCTTCTGCAGACTATTACTGACATGTGGTATCAATGACATTGTTCCATAATTTCTGAATTCTATTGAGGTCACCTTTGTTTGGAATGTGCACAAATATAGATCATTTTCAGGTGCCCGACTAGGTCATTGTATTTCAAAATTCTTAGCATAAATGACTAAGTGCTTCCAGTGCTTCTCCATCTTTTAAAAACATTTCAATTATTATCTCAACAATTCCTGGAGGCTTGATTTTGCTAAGATTTCTGTTAGTTCCATGGTTATTCATTGAGCCACTAGTGAATGGCAAGGGCATCTGTTTGAAACTGCAGAACAAACACAAGACTGGCTACTCCCATAAAGGATTACTGCCTGGGACCAAAGGCGCAACGCACCCTGCCTGTGAGGTCCTTGTGAAGGGGAATCGACTTCTTGCAGGGAGTTTGTTTTTTGTCAGTGCAGCTTGGCCTTCTTCCTTTAGGGACACTCATTCTTGATCATATTCTGCCTCCTGAGGCAGTTGAATGTTTACCAGTTCTTTGTGTTAGTCTCTCTGGGTGCTCCTCCAAGTTTCTTCTGCTGCTTCCTGTATAACTCAACATTTTGCTCATAGAATTCTTCATTATTTCATGTCAGGGCTTTAATTTTCTCCAGTTCTTTCAGCTTGAGAGGGGTAAATGGAGCCTCCAACAAATTAACATTTTAATTAGTGAAACTCTAAGCTGTGATCAATCAGTCATCTTTTCAATTGGCAAATGCTAGAAAAGCATCATGGTGTAATACTTATTTTGTGTTAAATATATCTAAATATGTGTGTTTTCATTCATATATTTTTAAATTTGTGTGATACTAAGACCAAAGAAAATGGAAAGCACCTTGAATGTTAGCCATTTATCAAATGTCCATATATCATAGCTATTTTTCCATAGACATGTGTGCTACCAATTTGCCTTTATACTTGACATCTGATTTATGGCCATATCCTTTGCCTTAGTTATTAGTAATGAAAGTTATAAAGCAGGTGTCAGTTCAAAGCAATGTTACCTTGAAAAAGTGCACTTATATCTATAAGTATATATACATAATAACTAAATGATGTACATAGAGTATCCCTATCAATTTTTAGAGAATCCATTATAATAAAGCATATAAAATAGTGAATATTTCGACCTAGATTCATTCTGATCATGTACAAAAATAAGAACTCTCTTAGGGATTTTGCATGGAGCAGCTCTCTTGGCTGAGCGTAAGAGAACTGTATCCTTCCTTCCCTTCCTCCCTGTCCCCTGGCACACAACTGCTGCATGTGATGTGAACATTTGCCTAATAATTCTAATGGAAGCGACCACTTTCTTCTCAACTGCAATTGAACAAATATACTAAATGTCCTAGAATTACTAAGTTTTAAAAGAACAATAGGAATTCCCTCATTAGCAACACAAATGAAGTAATATATATTTTTTCACAAAGTGGGACACAATATGAAGAATCAAGTAAGTTTTCACGAAACATCTAGTAAACATATATCTTACGTAGACCCAAATAATCAAACTGAATCCATTGCCACCTAGTAAATACCAACTCAAAGCACACCTGTGAAGCAAGGTAGAAATGCCCGTGTGAGTTTCAGAGACTAGAACCCTGTATGGGAGGAGAAAACTTCATCTATCTCTCAAGAGGCGGTTGGTGGTTTTGAACTGCAGAAGTTGCTGTAAGCAGCCCAATTCATAGCCACTCTTCCCCCAGGGATCCTTCATATCCTACATGCATCCCCATTTTTTACAAGGCCATTTTTTTAAAATGAGAATTAATTGTGCTATATTTTATCATTAATTATTTAGTGAAATTACAGTTTGCCCGAGGACGTCACTTACTTACTGCAAAGAATAAATAAATAAATAACAAATGGTTGAATAGAATATTCATTATTTATGAAATGTAACTTTTAATTTGGCTTAGAATATTTTCTTTGAATTGTAGAATACGAAAACTTTTAAGCATTGCTAGAATGACTTCCTCTACGGGCTACTGCTTTAGTAAAACAGGAGGTTTCCTAGTCCTGTCACAAGGAAGAGTCTCTGAAACACACAGGATAGTACTGCGATGTCCTACAGCAGGGGGTTTGAACTACTGCCCGAGGGCCACATGCTGCCCCCTGAGGACATTTATCTCGTCTGCTGGGTGTTTTTGCCACCTCTGCCTTCCTGCTTAGTTAGTTGCCGACTCATCCCCGGCCCACAGTGAATTTGTTCAGTTTTTGTTTGTTCGACTGTTTTAACTATAGTCCAGCCCTCCAGTGGTCTGAAGGACAATGAACTGGCCCCCTGTTTAAAAAGTTTAAGGACTCCTGTTACAGGGTCACGATGAATCCAAATTTGGTCAATGGCAGTACAGTTTTTTTGTTCTTGTTTTTAGTGTATTTTGACTTCTCTTACTCAGGCAACCTCCCCCTCTACTCTGAAATATTGTGAACACCTTCCAAACAAGGCTCCTGCCTGCACAGGCTTCCGACACTCTTTCCCGCGCTTATTGACCAGAGGGGACTTTTCACAGAGTCTGCACCATCTCACTCTGCTGCACAGCCTCCAGGCGTCTATGATTCTCGAGGTCCTGCCACGTTCTTCCGTCGCCAGGAGACTCCGTGTGCTCCCGCATGCCTGATTTCCTCCCATGTCTTTCACACAAATCACAGGAGCAAGCCAGGTTTCCTTGCTGTTTCTGGAATATTTACACCTGTACGTTTTGAGTCTCTTTCATTTCATACTCCCGTCTGGCATTTAATCTCTTGTCTAACATTTTATGTCTTCGTGTATATAGCCAAGCAATTATGTGTTTACTGGAGACACTGTCCTGACTATCATACCTGAAAAGCACAACTCTCATCCTTCTCTCCTTTGGTTCTTAGTATTTGTTGTTTTGCTTGTTGTCTCTTCTCCCTAGAGTGCAGATCTTTGTCACTTTGTTGCATTGCTTAATTTTAAAGCTGAAATATGTCTTCCCTATATTTGACACTAATTAAATACTTTGCTAGAATACTACATTTTTCAATAAATGTGGACATGCGTACACACACACACACAGACACACACACACACACTCTGTTGGGTTATACCAAACCCAAACTCACAGTCATGTGGTCGACGCTAACTCATTACCTCCCTAAAGGACAGGGTAGAACCCTGCAAGTTTCCGAGACTGTAACTGTTTAAGGTGGTAGAACTCCCACAGACATGCCCTCAATGCTCATTCATTGAGACTGCCTGTGGCTTTCTGAGATTTTCTATTTACTAGAGCAGAAAGTGTAGTCTGCCTCCTGTGCAGCTGCAGGTGGTTTCGAACGGCAGACCCTGCAGCAGGTGAGAGCCCAGTGCATCACCAACTGCTGACTGAGCAGTGCGCCGCCCAACGTGCAGTCTCTACACTTCTCCTTTCTTGGTTCTAGGTCAGGGAAAGAATGAGGACATAGATTTAATTATTACATAGAGTAAAGCAGAAAAACAAATTGTCCTTGAGTCTACTCAGACTCACAGGGACCCTTTTAATTATGGAGAAGAGCCCATGAGGGCTTGCTGAGACTCAGTCTTTAAAGGAATAGGCAGTCTTGTGTTTCTTCTGAAGATCAGCTGGTGGGTTTGAAAGACTGACCTTTTGGTTAACATTGCTACATTGAAACCATAGCTCCAACAGGACTGTGTGTTGCATAATTGCCTTATTACATTAATTATGACATTTTTATTCATAGTTTTCATTATACTATATATATATATATATATTTTACTTGAGAGTAAGTTCTTTAGAAGATTTTGGTTATGTCCAAGTAATTTGAGTACTTTCTTCAATAATTTAGATATACTTTATAGATTTTAGTAATATATGTAATGGAAATATATATATTTCTATTGTTTATTATATAGAAGTGAGCTATGCTGCAGACAGACATTCCTGTCTCAGTTACTATGGATTTGAACTCACGGTATCCCATGTAAGTCAGAATGGAAATGTGCTCCATAGCAGAGGCTTGTGAGAGCTCCTTTTTCAGGAGTATAGACCCAGAACCTTCTTTCATGGTGTCTCAGGGTCAACTTCAATCTCTAAATTTACAGTTAACAGTTGAAAGCATTACCATTTACAACTGGGAACTCCACATATATGAAGCTTATTTAGTTAAGCGTATTGTAAGATGCATTTATTACTTTATTTTATAAGTATTTTACATGTAATGTTAAGGTCATATACTTTATAACATTAAAATCTGTTGAAGGAATTATTTCACGAATTATAT
Source organism: Nesogale talazaci (assembly GCA_004026705.1). Taxonomy (NCBI): domain Eukaryota; kingdom Metazoa; phylum Chordata; class Mammalia; order Afrosoricida; family Tenrecidae; genus Nesogale; species Nesogale talazaci. The sequence goes on along the minus strand of PVJH01001010.1, from coordinate 13,836 downwards.
TTTAAATTTTTATTATTTAAGATATGAAAATTATTTATTTATCCAAAATTCTAATTTGTTGAAATATGAATCCCACTTCACTATTCATTAACCCAAGTACAATTCCACTTCACTATTCATTAGCCCAAACAACATTTTATTTATGTCAGCCATATATTTTTTACTTTTTGTTTTATAACAATCCTGGTTTTGTTTTTGTTTTCTCTTTTTTGCATGCATTGGGGCTGGCAGATAACTCTAAGAGTTTGGATTATAAAGCCAATTCAACATTAACTTTATATCCATGACTAATATCAAAGCTGAATTGCAATAGAAATATTGAGTAAGCTCATGTTCACTGCATTAGGCAGATATAACTAACATTAATGAAAAGTAAAGGAGATTTGATTGGAAACCTCAGTAAATTGCTCTCATTATACCCCATAGACTTTAACTTTTAAAGCAACTACCTAGTGGATTTGTCCAATGTACCTTTGTCAATGCAGCAATATTTTGAAAGTCTTCATATACTTTGTAATTAAAATATCCCGACTCTCCCACAACCACCAGAGGCAGTGATGCCCCCCCACAAAAAAAAAATCCCAACTCATGGTTCCAGAAATGTAAACAGGTTTAGCCAGCATACTGGTAAGCACTTGTTCGTGAAATATTTTATTTGTTTATTTATTTATTTATTTATTTATTTATTTATTTATTTATACATTTAAAATTGTGTTGATTTACCTTTCTTCATAGAATAGTTAGGTAAATCATAATACATAATTTAAAAGTATAAAACAGGTTTTTAGCCACTTTTAAAACTTAAAGACATAATATTCTCTGAAAGAGAATAAGCAGACATATATAAGTTAAAGAAAAAATTGACATGAATACTTTTATTGTGCAGATGTTATGCTTTAACAAAGAATAAAAATCATGAGATACTACTTCTTGTCTGCAATAATATGAAAGAAATTAAACGTTGAATTAGAAAACAAACCCTTAGCCTGTGTTGCATAAACCTTGAATGACGGTAATCAACCATGATGCGTGACTAAGGCGCACATCTGTCCATATGATTTATGACAGAATGTAATCATAAAATAAGCTTTCCATGTTAAAAAGAGTAATATAGCTCTTTTAAAGAAAGGATCGTGTTTATTATGGATGCATGGAAATATTTCTAAATTATTCTATTTCTAAAAGGTTCCTCTTACCACCCCCACTCCCACCCCCACCCCCCTAAAAATGATTCTCTTTTACTCACAACATATTGCAAGTAGCCCCTTGTGAACTTCCACTCAGGAAATGACATGATTTCACCTCATCAGAGAAATGTTTTCTTTTTAAGAAGGAAATAGTACTTATGTTCTGCTTTAGCTGAAGGTGGTCTATCTGTCATAGACAGGCTTGATTGCAACAACAGTGATTAGTGCCCCCAAAATGTGATGATGAAGGGCTTTGCTGCAATGAGTGTTAGCAAGCTTTAGCAGCCATGCTACAGTGAACTTTAGGTTTCTGAAGAAGGAATTAAGCTCCCTCAAGAATCAGCCCTTGTGGTTAACATAAACAATACAGTACACAGGCAGAGCATGAATGTTTTAATAGTAATCCAGCAGTTGCTAATCTTCAGAGGCAATCTTAAAGGAGGAGACATAACCATATTGTTAATATTTATTATTCTGTGCTTATTCTGTGTTTTACCACATTCAGTATGTAATGATCACATTTTCTCTCTTTTGAAATTTGACAATGGTACACTATTATTTACTTCATTTTACAAATCAAGAATTGATGGATAGAATTAGTCATTTGCCAAAGGCTGCCTTTGGGATAATATGTTAAAGTCAACTTCACAATCTTACGAATGTGTCTCTACTGGATATGCCTATAATTTCTATGATGTTCTGTCTTTAATTGGGAATACATATTCCTCCAATTCTCATGAATTCTTTAAGAGAACATTTTTAAGTTTAAACAAATCTGTTCTGATTTTCTCTTTATTTGAACCCTCAAAGATTTTTTGCTTATATCTCTAAAATCTTCACGTGTTTCCCTTTAAAATAGTTATAACAAAAATAATGCTGGTGGTGATGATGGTAGCAATAGGGTTCTGCTCTTTCTTATTCTAGCTGCCTCTGACTTGGTTTTGTCTCAGGGCAATCCTATGCACAACAGGACCGTCAAGATGGTTGTCAAGTTTCATCTCATTGCTGCAACCATTGCACACAGTGACCACACCTTCCTCCTTCAAAGACTCTCTATTGTACCAGAAACTAGGTCCTTCTCCAGTGATTGGTCCTTTGTAATAAGATGCCCAAAGGAAAGGAGAGAAAGTCTCACTATATTTATTTCTAAGGCACATGAATATTATTATGTTTAGTATATGCTGAAAGATTAAGCAAAATGTCTGTAGATAGAAGGATTAATTGAAGATTGACAAGACAGGCAGTAAATGATAATATGAACAGATAGCAAATTATTTATTTATGGTAGCAAAGAGATTCAATTTTATTTCACCTGTCAGGCGATAATGCAGTTCAAAATTGGAAAACCAATATCGAAGTCTTGGTGTATAATTAGCCATATTTGTGATTCCAATACCATAGTAATAATAGCAAATCCAGTAAATAAGAAAATAATAGAAGTAGCGGTGGTGTCACATGTGGCAATAGTGAATTGATTCAACTACAGTTATTGCTGCCAATGGTCTCTTGATTTTGAGTCAGCATCAACTCTATGGTATATAACAATATCCAATAACATCATTTGAGATCTTGACCTGTTTTATGCTTTGGACCAACTGGAGAAGCCTATGAACCCATTGTTGAGAATGATGGGTTTTGTTTGTTCATTTGTTTGTCTGCTTTTAAAACATTTTATTTGGGGATCATACAACTCTTAGCACAATCCATCCATACATCAAAGTACATTTGTACCTTTGATGCCATCATCATTATATGCAAAGTACATTTGTACCTTTGATGCCATCATCATTCTCAAAACATTTTCTTTCCATTAAGCCCTTGGTATTGGCTCCTCTTTCTTCTACCCCCTTCCCACTCCCCCCTCCCTCATGGACCCTTGACAATTTATAAACTACTATAATTTTGTCTTGTTGAACTCTGTCCGCTGTCTCCCTTGGCCACCTTCCCCAATGTACATACCCCAAGGAGGAAGTTATATGTAGATCCTTGTAATCGGTTCCCCCTTTCTACTCCACCCTCCCTCCATCCTTTCAGTGGTGCCATCACTCTCCCCACTGGTCTTAAGGGATCATCTGTCCTGGTAGGTAGAAATAGTTATCTTTCAGTTTGTGATCTGATGTCATCATCCTCCATTTTTGCAAAAGGCTGATTTTCACGTAATCTCCTAATCTTTAAGATTCAACTATATCCATAAGTGAGGAGGGCAACCAATGAATTTTCCTTAAAATATTATGTATTGAGTACTAAATACATAATATTGCAAGGATAACCACATCCTTGAGTAACTGACAAGTTACATCATTACATAGCTACCAAAATATCATACTACAGCTGCATTGACACATAATTTAAACATCACCAATACTTTAATTCTCAATTCACAGCTCAGGGTTTATTAATACACAAATAGTGAGACAGTATTTATAAGTAGTTATAAGTGTGAAATATCATATAACAAAATAGTGTGGAGTAGCTGAATATTGAAATAGGGTTATAAGTCTCTTAAAATGACAAATAGGTAACTTAGTAATTATAGACTTAAAAAAGTTCAAGAGAAATATCATTTTTAAAGTCCCTTGTAGCTATCAGCTAGGTATTATTTGATGCATCACATAAGATGTAGTGGAAGATGTAATAATATGATAATTTAAAAGAAGTAATGAATATAAATTGTGTATTTTCTCCAACAAGTATAATTTGATATGTGATATATGATCTGTGATTCATATTGATAGTAAATATTAGGTATTGCTAATACTACAATGGTTTCTTATCTTTATTCATAAGTGAAAGCATTAGGAAATTTAAGCTAGTTATTTTTCTTCCTTTTTTCCTCTGAATTAAATTCAGGAGCAACCTAGGTTTTTCAATGAAATTTAAAGGAAGAAATAAATATGTAGTCTTTGATCTACTGTATTAACAGTAATAATAATCTGCTGTTAATATTTAATATAACAGTAAATATTAATAAAACTAAGTAGATATTCTGGCTGAGTATATAATTTTTGTGCTACTATTTTAAAATCATGATGTTATATTAGACACCTGAAAGTAGTTATTATTTATTCATTCCATATGATCAAACAAGTAACTCTTAGTTATAACGCTAAATCAATATTATGGATAACTCATTTTGCTTATTTTATGATTGATGTGTGGACAACGGGGGAGGGAGGTGAGTGAAGTGACACATTATGCAGTGTAAGATATGAAGAGGTAACAGTCATTTGTAAGTTATTGGAAGTTCATGGGGGAGGAAAAGGGGGAAGGGAAAATATGGGAAATTGGAATTAAAAAAATAAAGAACTAGAGGAAAGAGAGGGAGAGGAGCTTATGCTGAAGGGGTTCAAGTAGATAATGTAGATGAATGTAGCAACATGTATACAAATATGCTCAATACAAATGATGTATTAAATGTATGAGCCCCCAATAAAATCTATATTAAAAAAATTCTACATGTACATAGCCTTTCTAAATCCATTGATTGTTAAAGAAATGGTTAGAACTTCTTAAATCACAGGGAAGGCTTTTTTCAAAACCAGGTGCTTAAAATACAGTTTTGCAGCTTCAGGATTTTTTAATGTAGTTTTATTTTCATGGAGTCCTAAGAAATGTTGTTCACCAGAGAACAGTTACTTCAGTTAAATAATTTATTGGCAAGTCAGCGACCATAATAACTGATGAAATATGTTTAGACAAGGAGTAGTCAAGTAGAGTGAATGTGAAATGCACTGTGGATTTTAGAGTCAGAATCATGGATGACAGGAAAAATGAAAGATAATGCCTATAAAATATTAAGTTTATACTAGATTTAAGATAGTTTTTTCTGATAAAGATACTGATAAAATTCATTAAAAGATATATTAAAATTAGAGGAACATTGTCACTATGATAAACCTCACAAAGACGAAGAAATAAAGAAACCCAGTAAGAGTCTATACTTTCAATAACCACCTAGAATGAGTAGCAAAAATAAATGAGATATGAAAGATTATGCCATCGTTGAACACATTGCATTTTGTGTGGTTACCAGACAGTTATTTTTAACACACAACTTTTCTGCCTCTAGGAAATAAATGAATAAAAACCAAAGAAAATAAATAAAGAGGAAAAAGTTAAGTTCCATGCTAAGGTTTACTATATTAACAGTTATCATGAATGACCCAGTTTTGTTTTGTCATTTTCCCTTCCAAGGAAAAACTAAATCTCACTTCCTTACATTTTTGTATGAAAGTCCCTCAAGGCTACATGTGAATATGCTTCTTTGGGACAAACGTAGCCTGAGGGATAGACAGTGTTTTCAGAGTCAATAAGTGGAATCTTACATTATAAATGGAGAATTGGCCCATTAAGGTGATGGGTACTGGCTCATAGTGGACCTTCCTAATATGAGAAAGGGGGAAAAAAATCTCCTATCACGAGCTCCGTGCTGGGCGTCCTGGTTTATTTGGAGCTTGCTATGTGTGAAAGCTTCACCTTTTCCATTTTTAGAAAATGTGAGGCAGCAAAAAGGGTTTTGACAAACAGCAGACCCTGCAGAGCTTCATCAGCTTGATTGTGGGCATCCCATCACCTCTCTTCTTTCATTTCATTTGGCCACGCAGTTTCAGGAAAGTTCATTCTACTAAATTATATATTTTGAAAAAACTAAGAGACTATAAATTTGGAAGATTATCAATCTGCTTTTGTAAAACCATTGGAGAATAATAGGACAGAAAACTCACAGAAACTCCTAAAAGGTAACTTTCTTTTTCTTGTTGTTTTCAGGTATGTTTTATATATGAAATTGTAACACCTATTTAACTCGGTAATCATTACTGCGAGGTAATGTACATAGTGTGATGCAAAAACAATGGTGACATTGTTTGCTTATAATAACCGAGAGGTTTGATTATCATATGTGGGTTTCTCAATTTTTGATTTGCAAAATAAGTCTTTTGCTCAATTTTATCATTATAAAGTATTACCATTTTAAATACAATCTTATTTATGTCAGAGTAGCCCTGTTATCACTAATAATTTGGAGCTTAATGTGGATTCAATGATGCTACATGTCAAAAATGGTTTATATAGTACAATGTAAGCTCCATAATTGGAGCAATTTCTTTCCAGATAATTGTCTCAGAATGAAAAATAAAATTAGAGCTTAGTGGAAATTGAAAAGGTTGAGTTTGAAACAAAGTATATGTTTTTTACATATGAATAACAAAAGAAATTTATAATTAAATTATAGGATAAAGAAACAAATTATAAAAATGAAAATAATAAAATATTACTCTTTTGCTAAGCAAAATACTATTAAATGTGAAAGTTACTACCCTTTAAAATTTCATGAAATATGTACGAGTCATGAAATCAAAATATTGGATATTTTGGAATAAAAATGCATTGCTGTTAAGTGCTATCCAGTCAGCTTTGACTCAATAGTGAACCAAGGTACAAGGGGATAGACAAAATTCATAATATCAAAATGTTAGCATTCTTAGAAATAGATGCCAGAAAGGTGATCTGAGTGTATTTTTTAAATACACTGTGAAGAAATTCTTAATCATAACCTACTACCATTTATTAAAATATTTTTGCTAAATTGGGCATACTTAATTTGATTTATCAATTTTCATCTGATTGGTGTTTGCATCCTTAAGTGAAAAAGATTGCCAGAACGACTTAGTGATCAAAGACAGCTTACATACTATCATTTTATGCAAACAATACCCATGTATTTCTGCATACCACACGACCGCTTTTGTACTGTCCATAAGAGTACTAAATAATATTTTGTAACATGCCAGTGGTTTTCATTTCATTTTTTCTTTTCTGTTCAATGGGCTTAGCATGAAGTCTTCATCCAGATTCCCATTAAGGTAGAAGTGTGGTTCCAAGCCTCAGATCCTCGTCACCTACTCTCAGTTTCTAAAGCTGCGCCTCTCCTAGCAGGATTCCTGGTTTGCTTTACAAACTTTCTTTTGTTCCAATGCAGGTAGAACTCACTTTTTTCTGGCTTTGATTACATCCCAGGAGATGCATGGGTCTGCATAGGTCAAGGTCAAAGAGGTCGGTATATAGCAGTGGCATATGTGCAGCCCTGCTAGTGGACTAGAGAGCAGTGACACGCAGGTCGTTTGAATTTACTGTCCGTAAGGATATTATGATTGCACAGAGATGCAATGTGTTTTCCTCTTTTAAAGGAGACAGGTCTATCTGACTGCCAAGAGGCCTACTGAGGCCAGAGCACGATGGGCCCCCACTTGCACTATCCAACTACCTGGCTTATATGAACCCAGCACCACAAGACCCAGGTGCTTCGTGGCAATATCTCACATCTTCCGTGGTCCGACAAGGCTTGCACTGCAGGAGCCCCACCCACATACAGTCCTCTGCCAAGACATGTTTATGAAAAGTTAAATGCTAGACTCCGAGCCTACAGGTGGACAGTTTCAACCCATTTCTGAAGTTCGACGTGAAGCTACATACAAAAGGAGTAGTAGCATAGCCATAACCCCATGGAGGGGTTCTCCTCTGCACACGTAGGGTCAGAATCAGCTCGGAAGCAGACACCACCAACTGTCATGCTGAACCAGAGAGGAGCAATTTTACTTAGCAAAGGGAAGAAATGAAGCTCCCCAGCCATCCTTTCCTGATGATGGGGAGTATTCCTTGCTTTGATCCAAGACTGTTCACTGCGAGTAACGATGACTCCAGTGTCCTACATCACCCTCCCTGCCATCTTCTGGCACTTTTTTTTTCATCACCTTCCCTCTGGCTAATTCCCAGTCTCTACTTGGGAATATAGCCCCTGATGTCCTCACAGCCTGCTTTGTTTTCCTACCAGTAGAGAGTTTGGAGACTCGAAGGTTACTCTTATTATTTTTGTTTTATATCCTTTGAACATGTAGAGCACAGAGACCAGTTCCCTATTTTTATCATGTTTGGTAAAACAGAGGGTCAGCGAACAAGAGCAAGTCCCTCACGGAGCTGGGTTGGTACAAAAGCGGCCACCATGGGCTGCAGCCCTAGGATCGTGGCGAGGACGGTACAGGCTGGGCGCTGTTGCCGTGTCTGGTCCACAGGGTCCCGTAGGTCAGAGCTGACTCCAAGCTCCTAAGAACAGCAACCACCAAGATTATCAGAAACGCTGAGCCGTCCATCACCTTCTTTCTTCTAGGCCAATGTCTCATTCGGCAACGCAGTTTTCTCAAAACATGCCAGACTTTCAATTTTCATCTTTATTTTGTTCCCAGATACTTGCCATGATTTTTTCTGTTAGCTCATTGGTCTTGGGCTTATTTTCTAAGTACCCTGAGCCTATTAGATCTCTGGAAACCAATACCTTTATGTTTACTATTGTTATCTGAGCCATTTTGCTCAACTCAAATTTTTAAAGGAGCCCTCATGGGGCAGTAGGTTATCCATGGAGCAGTGAACCACAAGGTTAGTGGTTTGGATCCCGCGGTCCCTCCAAGGAAGAAACATCAAGCCGTTTGCTCCTAGAAAGATTTAAATCTGACAATCCCAAAGGGACAATTCTGCCCACCTTTGTCCTCTAGAGTAGCTATAGGTCAGAATCAACTTGAGAGCTGTGGCTTTTGCTCTAGTTTTGAATGGAAATGGACTTCATGGAAACTAGGTTTTATGTTAATTAGTTGAGGCTTTAGCTAAGAGGGGGACAAAGGCAAACATGCCACTGATTTGCATCAGACAGTGGACGATATGACAAAATAAGGATAATGGGTAAATTATTAAGGGTTCACGAGGGGGGGTGGAGGAAGAGGAAATAAGAGGAGCGAATATCAGGGGCCTAAGTAAAGGAGAATGTTTCGAGAATGATGATGGCAACAAATGCACATATGTGGTCTGCATACAATAGATGTATATGCATTGATCATGGTAAGATTTGTATGAGCCCCCAATAAATTGATTTAAAAAAATACACTTTGATAAGTGTTGTAATCAGCTTATTTAACTCAAAATGTTTTAGATGCTCTCTTTTGCTAACTGAACATGAAAGAAGACTTTATCTTTCAATTCAGGTTCTCTCCAACTTATAACTAGGTCCCTTTCTAACATCCTAGGTTAGTTGAAAATCTCCTTTTTTGATGCTTTCATTAATATTGCCATTTAGTCTCACGAGAAATCAGTAGGGCTGGTCTTTATTGGTCTTTTGTTTCAGGAGTTATGGGAAATAATGGCTCCACAGCTGTGGGCTGAATAAAGGCGAGTTAGAAACCACCAGCAACAACATGAGGGGAAAGACGGGGCTTTTTACTAAGGTAGCCAGTGACCATCTCTGATGCCCACGGGGGCTGCTCTGCCCTGCCACAGAGGGTTGTTAGCCTTGACGCAATGGCAGAGAGTTTGTTGGGGGTTAGAGGATGATTGCATACGCTAACACACATTCATCATATGATGGACCCAATAACAGAACAACAAAACTGACGGGCCTGCATATAGTTCAATGGGTGAGTAAATGGGGTTTGATGTAACAAATACCATAATATGATATAAAAAATGCACACACTGTATAATTTTGAAAGGCATGCATTCCCCTCTAGGATTAGATTTCTTTGTGTGCTATATGCACTAGATGCAAGTGCACATTATTTAAGTGGCACATCTAATGTAAAAATTACAGTAGCTGTTAAGCCAATGAGTCTTTCTCTTATGCCAGGCCTTTCATTCCAGAATCTCACTTATCCTCTCCACCAAGTTCGTAATCTAACCATTAGCACCGAAAGCTTGGCAGTAAATTGAAGTTATGGCTGATGTAGAAAGTGATCTCTGGGTCATACTACTGCAGTCTACATTTTCACAAATGATTCTCCAATGCATTGCTTGTGTCATCATTTTTCCATTTTCTAATAATATATTTTCATGTGGCCATTATTTGACACCTAAGGCAATATGTGGCTTTGATTCTTGTTTCCATAATGCTTTCCTTTTAAATGCCAAATTCCAAAATAACTAGCATAAACTAAGTTGTGATGGGATAGTTAATGTCTTAGAATGGCAGTTGTTATATCACTCACATTATATATTTCTTTGTAGTTAGTTTTGATTCTGTTCTATGCAATGGAGTAGAAATATTTTAACAACTAGTTCCCTAATGACCATTTTAAGTATATTAAAATATATACTTTTTAAAATTAGTTTATTATTTCATGCAGTTAATTCTTATATAAGAGCAGTAAAAAATACACAAAATCAGAATTTTAAATGTTTATGAAAATATTATATAATATCTGATAAAAGCAGCAGAATTGCTATTTGAGATATCTCCCTAGTACTCATTTGCAATATGCTTTGCTTTTATCCAAGCATAAAAGCTGTGTGATTTATCCTTAGCCATCTTTTCATTGTAGGAGGGGGATCCCATTACTTTAGAGGTAGGCAAAAGAGATTATAGTCATTTTGTTTGTTATAGTAGAAACAGATGATGTCCCTTTTCTGAACATATTATGTTAATCTTTGAAAAGGAAAACCCTTGCTGCTTTTTCTGAACTTAGACCATTTGCTCTGACAATAACTTTAGCTGCTTGAATATTTTCAGGAATTGTACAATTCACTCATAATATCTTGTGAGAATGTAATGTGTACACAAAGCTGAAGTGAACGACTCTGTGTCACCTTCTGGTTGTTTGGCACTTTTTCTCTTTAGGATATCTGTTAGCCTGGCTTAGCTAGAGAACCAAACTCACTGACACTCATCTGTGTACAAGAAAGAATCTTATATAAAGAGTAATTATAAATTAAGAAAATGTTCCAGCCCGGTCCAGAGCAAGTCTGTAGCTCGATATTAGCCCATATGTCCCATACCAATCTATAAATTCCTCTTCAGACTCATGCAACACTTGCAATGATTCGGAATGTAGGAAATCACAGGCCAGTGGGAAGAAAGTTGAGTACCAGTGAAAACATCTTGGGTCTCCCTATGGCCCTTCCAATTCCAGAACTCTGGTTCCATCAGTGTAGCTCCATGTGGCTTGTCAACAGGAACGTCAAGCAGAGAGAGTGTGTCTGGCCTCCAGTGAGACAGTATCTCCATCTAGTCTTCAAATGAACTCATCAAACTGCAACCTGGTTGACAGGTTAGATGCCACTCTTCCAAAAATTGACAGTAGATTATGTCACTGCCACTGTTATATGTTTGATTGTGGAAGTAACAGATGCACAGAAATGAAAAAATGTAGTATTTCATCAAAAGTATAGAGAGTTTCATGAATAACTATTACAAACATAGTTCCCTCTAATTTTTTATTCCTATGATGGAAGGAACGTGATTATGGGTCTTTAGAATAGGTTGTTGCATAATTGAAAGTTGAAAAAGAGTAAGGAATGTATATTTCTATTTCCTACATTGGGTAGCTGCTGATGCAGCCACCTTTGAGAGAACTATAATTACGAGTGTTGTTTTAACAACCAGTTCACTGACATCAACAAAAAAATTAGTTGTCGGTTCTACAGAACGAGTGTGAAATGGCTGACTCATTTTTTTTAAATGAGGGGTTTTTTGTTTGTTTTAAATCATTTTATTGGGGGGTTCATACAGCTTTTAGAACAATCAATATATACATTTATGATACTCACATTTGTACATTATAAGTATTATTATACATCTATTATACTCCCATTTGTACATTATAAGCACGTTTGTACATTTGTTGACATCATCATTCTCATAATATTTTCTTTCTATTTAAGCCCTTGGTATTAGCTCTGCGTATTTCCCCTACCTCCCCACTTCCCCCTCCCTCATGATCCCTTGACAATTTATAAATTAGTATTATTTTGTCATATCCTACAGTGTCTGATACCTCCCTTCACCCACTTTTCTTATGTCCATCCTCCAGACAGGAGGTTATATGTAGATCCTTGTAATCAGGTCACCTTTTCTACGCTACCCTACTTCCACGCTCCCAGTATCGCCACTCACCCCTGGTCCTGAGAGACTCATCTGTCCTGGATTCCCCATGTTTCCAGTTCCTTTCTGTACCCATGTGCATTCTTTGGTCTAGGTGAATTTGTAAGGTTGAATTAGGATCATGATTGATGGGGGAAGCAAGCATCTAAGAACTAGAGGAAAATTGTATGTTTCATCATTGCTACTCTGTCCTCTGACTGACTCATCTCTCCCCTGCTTCCCTTCTGTAACGGGATGTTCATTTGTCCACAAAGGTTTTTGGGTTCCCACTCTGCACTCCTCCTCATTCAAAATGATGTGATTTTTGTTCCTTGGTGCTTGATTCTTGATCCCTTCGGTAGCTCATGGTCACACAGGCTGGTGTGCTTCTTCCATGTGGGCTTCGTTGCTTCTGTGCTACATGGTCACTTGCTTACCTTCAAGTCTTTAAGACCCCAGGAACTATGTCTTTTGATAGCTGGGCACCATCAGCTTTCTCCACCACATTTGCTTATGCACCCATTTTGTCTTCTGCAATCATATTGAGAAGGTGGCCATGCAGTGATATGATTTTTTGTCCTTTGATACCTGATTCCTTCCACACCTCATGATCACACAGATTGATGTGCTTCTTCCATCTGGACTTGGTTGCCTCTTAACTAGATGGTCATTTATTTATCTTCAAGTCTTTAAGACCAAGCACACTATACCTTTTGAGAGCTGGGCACCATCAGCTTTCTTCACCACATTGGCTTATGTACCCAGTTGTCTTTAGTGACCATGTCAGGAAGATGAGCATCATAGGATACCAGTTTGATATAGCAAAGAGTTCTTGCATTGAGGAAGTACTTGAGTGGAGGCTCAATGTCATCTGCTACCTTAGAACTAAACCTATAAATATATGCACATGGATTTATTTCTTCACCATCATGTATAAATATATTTACATATGCACATGCCTGTATTTAGACCTTTATAAATGGGAATGTCCTTTACCTCCTAGTTCTTACTTCTATTTCTCTTTAATTTCCTCTTGTCCCACTGTCATGCTCAGTCTTCATTTGGGCTTCAGTATTTCCTCTCAGTTACATTACCCTTACATAAGCCCTACCAGGTCACTTACACCCTCCTCACCACTTATTTTTGATCACTTGTTGTTCCCTTGTCTCTGACTTTGTTAACACTACTCTCTTTCCCCCACCTCCCCTTCTACAATGTTTCCCCAGAACTGTCAGTCCTATTGATTCTCCTCCAGAGTATTTATTCTTCTTGATTCACTCTATTTTGAGGGGTTCAGACCCCACTGCTTCCTCACTGTGTGACCTCAGAGATGTCCTCTGTTGCAGTCTGCTCCAGGAAGGGGACAGCATGACACATGCTGCTGTCACTTGTCCAGCCCCCTCTGTGTCCGATTAGCTACCCAGAGATACATCATTCTCTGAGCATTGTGTGCCAGCATGTGGTCCAGCGTGTTAGGGTCTGCATGCCCACTCCAGATTCTGTGGAGGCAAGACCAGTATTCTCTCCCAGGGTGAATTAGTCCCCTGTTCAATTCCATTATCATTTCACTTTCAACCCCCCCACTTTTTCTCCCTCCCCCCCCTCAATCTTTTTCCCATTATTGTGTTGGACAAACATGTACCTCTTTGGGTTTGATTCCACTTCTTCCCACTTCCCTGTATCTCAACCCAAATGTAATGATATAGGTGACTTTTTTCTATACCTATTGTGTTGATTACACTTATGGCAGGG